>JAJTUV010002926.1:0-90130 GCA_021653895.1 Mastomys natalensis
TGTTAACTGTTTAAATTTTAGAACAACTGCCAAGTTATTTTTCAAATGCAGTACTATTTTAGTTTTACCAGCATTGTCTATGAGTTCCACATATCTTCATGTACTATATCAATGTTTCTATTGTCCTCTCTTTTTATTGTGCATAAAGTAGCATCTTACAATTTTAATCTATAACTCTATGATAGTTCATGATATTAAACATCTTAACATGCACTCATTGTATATTTTTATATTTTCATAGGGGATATATCTATTCATATCTGTCTTAGTTTGGATATTATTGCTGTGAAGAGACACAATGACCAAGGCAAGTCTTCTAAAGGACAACATTTAATTGGGGCTGGCTTACAGGTTCAGAGTTTCAATCCATTATTATCAAGGCAGGAGCATGGCAGTGTTCAGGCAGGTATGGTGCAGGAGGAGCTGACAGTTCTACATCTTCATCTGAAGGCCGCCAGAAGATAACTATGGATCACACTCTCTGGATCATACTCTGTTATGCTTGCAGACAGACAGGAGCACGTTGTCCTCTAAGAGGTTCCACCCAGTAGCTGACTCAGATAGATACAGACACCCACAGACAAATGGTGGATGGAGCTTGGAGACTCTTATGGAAGAATAGGAGGAAGGAATGTGAACCCCAAGGGGATAGGAACTCCACAGTAGACCAACAATATATATATATATATTCCTTCAATAAGGCCATATCTCCTAATAGTTCCACTTCCCATGGGCTAAGTGTATTCAAACTACCACAATATCTTTTAATAAAATTGAAAAAGACTTAGAAAAGTGTGGAGAGCTGGAAAGGTCAATGTGTGTTTGGTAATAGGTGGCTCATCAAAGTTATGAGGTATAAGGTTTGAGGCTGAAGCTTGAGAAAATTCTAGATGCACAGACTGGAATCAGTAGTGATTTCTTTATTGAGTTACTTCATGATAATTTCTGTCATATAGACTAGAATTATTAAGGCATCAGGGGCTGTTTTCTATCTTATTCTTTGTTGCACACATACCTCCTAGCTTAGTGTGTACTTAACAAATAGCAAGGTATCTGCAGGAATATAATGAATAAATGAATTGACTGAGTGTAACAAATGGTTTCAAGAAAACAAATCTGAAAAGAAGATTCAATATCAGTGCCATTTAGAAGAAGGGTTTGGAAGGATCAAAGCATATATAGTATCATAGAGGCTGGTTGAGTTTTGTCAATAATGAGAATATATGCATCAAAGAATAGAGAAATATGAAGCTCCAGTTCCAGGAACCTGGCTCCAAAAGGACCTCCTTAACTAAAATCCAAAAGTCAGAAGGAAAGTCAGTGGGAGGATACCCCCACCCCAACAATAAAGGAGGCATCTGTCTGTCCTATGGGCCTGAGTTGATGGGGGCTTTCCCATGCAGTACATGGGGGCAGGGATGAGAGGCCAGGGATGCAGCCTTAGAGCTCTTGGTGGCATGTGGCTCAGCTTTCTACACTAAACAGCAATTCAAACCCAGGAATCCAGAGAACCTCAGTAAAGATGGAAGCCAGTCCAGGGATTCTTCTTAGACACTGACATGCACAGGCGTAGTGGTGCCACAGGAAATGACCTCATGAGTAGGTAGATGGAAGCAGAAAGAGACCAAGCCTCATTGTCTGTTTTTCTACTTGCCAGCTGTGGGACCTTGAGAAAATGTATAGGCACCCCTGGGTCACAGTGGGACCTTGAGAACGTATAGGTCACCCTGGGTCATAGTTTCGCCATCTGTATAATGCACAGAAGTTTTCTCTGTCCCATGGATGGCTGGGGAGGACCTGCTGAGGCAGTGTTTGGGGCTTACCTGGTGATTAAATACTGACTTCAAGCTGTAGAAACTCTAAGATAATTGGGCTACAGGACAATGAGGACAGGTCTACTCTACTAATCTGGGATCAATATTCCTTAAACCTACTGTGTTTGTTTAGTCAGATTTTGATTGCTTCAACAAAAAAGTGCTTGAAGTAAACAACTTAAGGCACAGACCATTTGTTTTGGTTTATGGTTAGAGGGTCCATTTTCTGTCATAGTAGGGTTTTTATTTCTGTGATACAACAGTATGCCAAAGCCAGTTGTGGGGGAAGGTTTTTATTTATTTATTTATTTATTTATTTATTATTTATTTTACCTTACAGTTTATCATCTAGGAAAGTTGTGATAGAAACTCAAGGCAGGGCAAAAAACTGATGCAGAGGCTATGTAGGAGTGCTGGTTTATTGGCTTTGTCCCTCAGGGCCTGCTCCTCTTGGCTTGCCCAGCCTGCTTTCTTAAACAACTCAAGAAAAGCCAGTCCAGGAATGGCATCAGCAACAATGGGCTGGGCTTTAACATATCAATCACTAATTAAGAAAATGCACTACAGAATTGCCTATAAATACATTTTATTAGAGTCATCTTCTCAATTGACAAGTCCCTCTTCCCAAACGACTCTAGCTTGTGTCAAGTTGACGCAAAATTAGCTAAGACATAGTCCATAGCTCTATTAGACTGGATCCATGGGAGACAGCTCTTATTCAGACCACCACTGTCCTGAAATTTTGAGTGAGGCTGAATGTAAAAGTAATGTATTAATTTGTTTAGAAGACAGCATAGCATTCAGGCTAACGTAAGTTATTGTTTACTGTATTTATCCGGTGAAAGATTAAGATATACAGTGAAAGGTATGCAACAAAGACAGGTACACAAATAAATCCAATGGAATATAAACTGAAAGTAGAAAGAAAGATATAAAAAATAGAGTCCCATAAAGAAGAGTGTATAAACTTAATGAATGTTATACACCAAGCCAGCGAGGACAAAGCTGTTGTAGATGCATTTGGTAAATAGCACTGTTTAAAAAAAATGCTACACAGATTACATTGGGATAAGAAAGGTGGCCACCCATTAAAGACTCTAGCTTGTAAAAATGCAAATTCGTTTGAGAGAATCCCTGAAAAGAAAGTGCTGAGAAAATGGAGCTCCAGGGGTTGCCCTACTCCAAAAGTGTGAAGTAGGGAAATGTTTTCCTTGGTTTAGATACATGAGTACTTAGAGACCACTACAGCCATTATTCAAGGAAATCATAATACGTCTTAAGCTGGCAGCAGAACTTGGCATCGCGCATGTGTCACAGAGTTATTGGGCCATGGAGGCTTTCCCCAAGGTTTCATAAAGTTACTGAAGACAGGCAATGTACGAATGGGCCAGAGTCTGGGCTATGTGCAAAACTGAAGGTGAAGTTTTAAGTTTATTTTACATATTGAGCAGCAGCTGGGTACAGCCACCTTTGTTGTGTACTAGCAATGACTAATTAAAATGCAAAATGAATAAATGAGGGGGCAAAGAGATGGCTCAGCGGCTAAGAGTGTTGGCTGCTTTTGCAGAGGACGTACTTCGGTACCAAACACCCACATAGGGTAGGTAACAATCATCTGTAACTCAAGCTCTAGAGTCTCTGACATCCTTTTCTGGCACCTGCTCCGACTTGCGACCCCCATAAGTAATATAAACTTTTAAAAACAAAAATGAATAATCTTTTATAACAGAACCACAGTTTTAAAAAGCCTTAACTATAAGTTTAACAAAATGTGAAGGATCTATGTGCAGAAGAATAAAATTTTGAAGAAAAAAATTAAAAATGATTTATATGCATGGAGGGATACCCTGTGTTCATGGACTGAAGGACTCTGTGTTGTTCAGAAGATGCTTCTTCATCTCACTGGTAGCTTCAGTGCAATCTTAATTGGAATCCCAACTATTATTGGTATTGGCTGACTGATTCTAAAGTTGACTTGGAAAGGCAAAAGACTTGGAAATGGCAAACAAAGTCCTGAAGAAGAACAAAATTGAAACACTTAGACTATGCCTGTGATTTCAAGACTTACTATAAAGTGACAGAAAGCAAGATATTGTGAAATTGATAAAAGGATAGACAAACCAGTGGAAGAGAAATAATAGCTCAGAAATGAACTTAAATAAATATGGGCAGCTAGTCTTTGGCAAGGAACAAACTCAATTTAATGGAGGAAGAATAATCTTTTTAACAAATGGTGCTGGAACTATTGGATCTCTACATGAAAATCAACATAAGCTTCATATGGTGACTCATGCTTGTAACATCAGCACTTGGGAGGTGAAGAAAGGACAGACAATTGAGCGTTCAAGGCCACGTGGCTACATAGTGAGTGACTGCATAGCCACCCTGGGCAATATGAGTCCATATCAGAAAACTAAATACAAGAAAACTGCAATAACAAAAAATCAGGGAAAAGCTTTATTTTTTTTTTTATCTTTCAGGCAATTGCTAATTTCTGAGATGACGAGAGTCATAGGGTGAGCCAAGTGAGTACTGTAGGAGACATGGAGGCAATGCCTGGGCAGCTAATTGATCAAGTGGACTTTGAGAATGTCTGCTCACAGGCAGGTATGGCCTTGATAGTAGAAAGATTCTAGGTCTGGCTGGATGCCTGGTTTCTCTTTTCAGAGGATGAAAAGCTACTAATAAACCATAGCCATCCCTTCAGGAATGCATATTTCAAAGGAGGCTGTGAAAGCTTCTTCAAGATGAGAAAAAAATTCCTGAGCTCCCTCTGCTGGCCATACTGGAGAATAACAGGCGAACAAACGACCAGAATAATCTCTTAAAACACATCCTGAGTGAGGTAACCCAGTCACAAAAGAACACACATGGTATGTACTCACTGATAAGTGGATATTAGGCAGAAAGCTTGGAATACTCACAATACAAGTCACAGGCCACATGAAGCTCAAGAAGAAGGAAGACCAAAGTGTGGATGCTTCAGTCCTACTTAGAAAGAAGAACAAAATACTCATGGGAGGTAGAGGGAGGTAGGGACCTGAGAGGGAGAAAGAAGGGAGAGGAAAAAAGGGGGCAAATCAGTTATGGGAGGAGATGGGGGGAGAAGTACAGAGGGTCAGGAATTTGAATGGATGTGTGTAACAGTGTGGGATGGGGAATTGGGGGTAGCCACTAGAAAGCCCCACATGCCAGAGAAGCAAGAGGTTTCCAAGACCCAACAGGGATGACATTAGCTGAAATATCCAACAAAGGGAGATAGAACCTGTAGAGACCATATCCAGTGGTTAGGCACGGCCCCAGTTGAGGGATGGGGTCACCCACCCATCTCAAAATTGTTAACTCAAAAATGTTCCTGTCCAAAGGAAAGACTGGGACAAAAAATGGAACAGGGACTGAAGGAAAGGCCATACAGAGACTGCCCTACCTAGGGATCTAATCTCATCTGCATAACACCAGACCAAGACACTATTGCTGATGCCAAGAAGCGCTTGCTGACTGGAGTCTGATATAGCTGTCTCCTGAGAGGCTCTGCACAGAGCCTGATCAGTACAGATGTGGATACTTGCAGCCAACCATTGGACTGAGCATGGGGTCTCCAATGGAGGAGTTAGAGAAAGGACTGAAGGAGCTGAATGGGTTTGCAACCCCATAGGAAAAACAACAATACCAACTAACCAGAGCTCCCAGGGACTAAACCACCAACCAAAGAGTACGCATGGAGGGACTCTTGGCTCCAGCCACATATGTGGCAGAGGATGGCCTTGTCAGGCATCAATGGGAGGAGAGGCCCTTGGTCCTGTGAGGGCTCAATGCCCCTGTGTAGGGGAGTGCCAGGGTGGGGAGGTGGGAGTAGGAACACCCTCATAGAAGCAGGGGGAGGGAGGATGGGACTGGGGGTGTGTGGGGGGATTTGAGGAGCGGAAACCAGGAAGGGGGATAACATTTGCAATGTAAATAAAGAAAATAAACAATTAAAAACCCATGCATACGCTCCTAGGGGCAATTGCAAAGCTCAGACAGTCACACGTCTTCATAAACCCTAGCACATAAAGCATATGCAAGCATGTGCTAACCACAAGTTTTGTCTACTTTACCACAAGTACCCTCCCCAGCCTTACACAGAGCAGCTATCTACTAGTGTATCATATTTAGTGTTTTATAATCCTTGACAGATTTTGTAATTGATTTGTTTTAAAATTTTATTTTATTTTGCTTATTTTATTTTTTTGGAGACACAGTTTCACTGTGCATCCCCGGCTGGCCTTCCTTGCACTCACAGAGATCCTCCTGCCTCTGTCTCCTATTAAAGGCATATACCACCATACCTAGAAGCTCATTTTTCTAAAATCCATGTATATATGGAAGGACATAGGCACATGTGTGTATGGATACCTATCTACTCTCATAATCTATGGAAAAGACTTAATCAATACATATTAGGTACACAGTAAGCATAAACTCTTGTTCTCCTGTTATTGTTGCTCTACCAGATTCAGAGTTTCAGCTCACTTATAATTTGGGAGTATTAGCGAATATTACTTGATATTTATACTGTTCCTACCAACTATTCTGCAGGCTTCCTCTGTGTTTTCTTGTTTAATCCTCTGAACAACTCTATGAAGTAGAACCTATTGTTATTTTGCAGGTGAGGAAAATAAGTCTTCAGAGGGAGGAAGTACTGTACTTGTTCATGGTTATACAACTAGGAATTGGAAGAACTGGGAAACACAGTCAGTCTGATTATAGGTATTCTTTTTTTTTTTTTAATTCTTAATGGAAAGAACAAAACAGATGCTCAGATTTTATTAAATCATTCACCTTATCTACATCTCTTCTGTGCCACAGATCATGAACATAAGTGAGACAAGGCACAGACAAAATACATTTTTTTAAAGTACGATTTTTTTAAAATTTATTTAGTTATTTAAATCACATCATAACTTACTTATTTACACAGGGGTTATAAACACAAAAAGGCAGGATGTGGGGAAGGGAATGATTATAGGTATTCTTAAGCAGTACACTACTTCTACCACATGGATTGCATTAAATGACATGTTTCTTGCAAAGTACTCGATATAGTAATATTTATACCTGTGATACTTTGAATATGGTTGACCCAGGGAGTGGCTCTATTGGGAGGTGTGGCCCTGTTGGAGTAGGTGTGTCACTGTGGGTGTGGGCTATAAGACCCTCATCCTAGCTACCTGGAAGTCAGTATTCTGCTAGTGGCCTCCAGATGAAGATGTAGAACTCTCAGCTTCTCCTGAACCATGTCTGCATAAGATGCTGCCATGTTCCCACCTTGATGATAATGGACTGAACCTCTGAACATGTAAGCCAGCCCCAATTAAATGTTGTCCTTTATAAGACTTGCCTTGGTCATGGTGTCTGTTCACAGCAGTAAAACCCTAACTAAAACAATACCCATAAACGTACAACAAAAACCTATGCAAATTTCAACTATGTCCCTTGCTACACATATACATACATTATATATCTATCTATGGGTTCATGTATGAACAAATAATTTAATATCAGATATGCAAATGTGTGTAAACATATGGATTATTCCACCACTTGCAATCAATGCCATTCTGTGAGCATATATTGTATTGTGTTACTCGGGCTTTTCTAGGCAGTATAGATGCATCATTAAGCAGAGAGTTAAAAGTTTTTGATTTTGTGGATCCCCCATCATAGTAAGTGATAAGATGATACAATTAAAAACCACACACATGCAATTGGCTAGAGAGTGATGTGTTATGACTATGTACAGACAGGAAAAAGGAAGATGAAATGCTATATAAATAAGTGACATTTCCAATAAGATTGGCCAGGGAAGGTCCAATTAAATAGGTATTTAAAAATATTATTATTACAGGGGTAGAATTGAAAGGCATACAGTTGCTTGTATTAAGATCTTCCTGGGCTGAGGAGATGGCAAGGTGAGTTGTCCAGGGACAGGACAATGCTTAGCATATTAAAGCAGAAGGGAGGAAGCCAGTGTGTCTGAAGGGAGAGACCTGTGGTGGACAACAATGTGTCAGTCTTTTTGTTGCTATTAAAGACTTTGGCTCCAAGGTGGAAAACCATGGTAGGATGAATGGTATTATGGACCATGGTAGGGAAGTAGCAGAAGAATGGCCTAACCTAATGTATGTTTTTAAAATATTGCTTGAGAGCAAGGGAAACAGCTCAGGTGTCAAAGTGCACGCCACAGAAGCACAAGACCCTGAGTTTCATCTCTAGAACACATATAAAAGTCTAGACAGGGTGGTATGAACTTGCAATCAATCCCAGCACTGGGGAGGCAGAGACAGGCAGATCCCTGGGGCTCACTAGCAGTAAGTTTAACATAGTTGGTAAGTTCCAGACCAGTGAGAGAACTCATTAAAGGAAAAAGGTATATGCTACCCTAGGAACAATGCTTAGATTTGTCCTATGGTGTCTGCAGGTATGTACACATGCAGGCATGTGTACCTGTGTGTGTGTATGTGTGTGTGTGTATATGTTTTTGTGGTGCTGTGATGAATTCTAGGGCTTTGTGCATAATAGGCAAGTACTCTACGCTGCTCTATGCCCTAGCCTGTGATCATTTGTTTTTTAAATTTGAGATATATCCTGATGTACCTGATGATTGTAAATAGTCTACAGCATCCCAGGCAAGAGTTGATTGATCATGCTAAAGATAGACAGAAGAAGCTCTAATAGCTATCCTGGAATCAGAGGAAGGGGTGAGATTTCATGCACAGGGAAAGTTTGGTCTTAGCTAGGAGTCTCAAATTTCTATCTATAATAAGAGGAAAGTAGCATCTACAGGCAAAAAAATATATATATATGGTGAAACAATCTTAAAAAACAGGAGGCAAAGTCATCTGCAGAGTATAGGTGTAGCTACCAGAGACTGGAAGAAGAAAGTGTGAAATGTTCCTCAAGGAGTGTCAGAATAAATATATTGTTCATTCATGCATACACCTGCAGATTCAGAAGAGATGGAGAACTGCAAGAAAATAGCTTAAATGCCATAAGACATCCTAATGAGTGACCAAGATCATTGAAGATGGTAAGGAGAGGTGTGTAATCAGTGAAAGGTGTTAAGATCAAGAAAAAGATGGTTCAGCGGCTTGAAGGGCTGACTGCTCGATTTGTCATGTAAATGCATACATTGCAAAGGTCGGAGGGGATGGTTTGGATAATTAAGGATTTGAGGTATGAAAAAATGACTGCTATTGCTCATAGCCAAGTCGAGGGGAGTAGAAAGGATCTCATGATCCCTGCAACACAAAAGCATTTCTCAAGTGCCTTGGTGGTATCATTGGACATGCTATGAATGTAGTTAATAGCTCTATACTTCAGAGACCATTTCCTCCCAGAATGCAGGCTGTTCCTGTGACTAAATTTTCACCAAGAAAAGGAGGACGATGTTGTGGTGTAAGATTTTGAGTATTGATCCGAGGGCCTAGTATATTCTGCTTTGTGTTTCTTGGTATGCTGTCATCCATCTCATTTTGCAAGCCAGCCATAAACAAAACAGACACCCCACCACCACCATTGAGAGTGAAACTGCAGCCCAGCCCCTAGCTAGCCCATCAGTAGAAGCACGGGTGTACCTGGGGAACTACAAGCAGAAGACCTGCCAAACCGCTCAGAGTTGAGAAAATAATCCGTTTCTTTGTTGTTTTAAGCTGCTGAATTTGGGGGTAGTTTGTTATGCAGCAATGAGTAATTAACACAGGGAAGTGTGACTAACATAAGGTTGAGGGTACAATCATGGCAATTCAAGGAACCAAGAAACCAGTATTGGGAGGATCTCCATCACTCGCCAGTGACCGAGGCAATGATGTTGGAGTGTAGGATAAAGTGCCAGGAAGAAAAATCTTCAAGACAAGAATTACAGTCCAGTGTGGTCTAACAAAATGAGATTCTAAGCAAAGATTATAATGTAGCTGGGTATTTTTAAAAATGTATGTGTATGTGTGTATTTTTGTATGAACATTATAACATGTATGTATGAGTGTCAGTTAAGACCAGAGGCGGGTGTTGTATTCTTGGGAGCTGAAATTGTAGGAGGCTGTGAGTCTCTTAACCTCAACTCAAGACTTCTGCAAGAGCACCAAGTGTTCTTAACTGCTGAGCCGCTTCGTTAGTCCCTAGTTGGGTATTTTTGATAAGCATATACAAACATGTATAAACTCCACATAAATTCAATTCCCCCAAATAGATATGTATATTGCTGTTACACAGACATGTCCTACAGTTCTACATGGATATGTGAAGCAATTAAAGAATCACACAAGTATACAAAAACATACTTCAATATATATACTTGCACAATTATATATGAGTGATCATGCACGCAAGTTAAATGCATCATTATTCACATACACATGCCACACAGGAATGCCCAAAAGCACATACAAACATATATGCAAAAGCACAAAACATAACCACATAGATGAATACTGACTACACAAACACACAGTCTCCCATAGCAACAAACAAATAATATACTTAGGTACACTTGGACTCTCACCAATGTCCAGAGACTTGGACAGAATAAAATGCATACATGTACCTCAACACACAGGATACTTAGTTGCACCTATGTATGATAATAGAATATTCGAATATGTACCTAAACACAGAATACATGTTACAGCTTTCCCATGCATTCAACAGAACAGGAATACACATATGGAAATAAAAACATAAGCACCAAAACATTTGTGGCCAAGTATAAACATATTAGAGGATGAACACATGGACTGTCACACAACTGAAAGGACAAACATGTATAGTTCCAAGTATATATAAATCTTGTTAACTCTAAAACAACTGAAAATGCTTTTGTTATACACGTTTTCTTTTGTTTCTTTCTTTCCTTTTTTGTTTTTTTCTACCCTAGCTGCACTGGGGATGGAACCTAAGATCTTTTATATGCAAGAGATGCACTCCACCACTGAGCCATAATCCTGTGCTTTGGTTACATTTTGAAGTTAGTTTAGATTTGTGCTCTCCTTATGTTTTTCAGCCTGATGGGCCAGGAAGTTTTTCCATAGCAGCTGATGGGCTCCTGTTTCATTAAGGGTGTAAGAAGCTAGAGCTGCAATGAGAACAGGTGACTAAGCCTATAAAAATGTAGTGAGAAATGGGGATGGAGAAGCACTGTTTTCTGTGCTTTGTAGGAGCATCCATAATGGGTTTGGTGGTGTTCAATACAACCTACATCAAATCCCAGTTCTTCTTCTGTATAACCTGTCACCTTGGGTAAATCACTTCATGTCTTTGAACCTCAGTTTCCTCATTTGGAGTAGTGATAGATAACGACAGCAGGTATAACAAAAGTGTAATAAAAGTGTATTGAGATGGTTAGCCTGTGATTTAAGGGCCTATAGCAAATTCATGGCTCTGAGTTTATTGTTATGGTGTTTTCTAGATTTTATTTAGAAATAGCTGAGAGGAGTTAACAAACAACAGTCCAGATTGCCTTACATGGATAGTTGGTATTCAAAACGTCAGAAGTCCACAGAATTGACGTTACAAACATTTCTGTATTAAGGTTCATTTTGATTAGAGACCTGTCTGCTCCTGACAGCTTCCTGTCTTGGATTCTAAGAAGAAATTGAGCATCTTTGGTGTTACACTAGTTGTGGTGAGATAGCCACTAGGTAAGAATTGCCTCTTTTCATCTACAGACAAATTACTGTCCTGAAAAGGACACACTTGCAGAGTAGTCAACTGATTATATCTGCCAAGACAGAGTAATCGGCCCTTAATAATTCTGCATCTCTAGGTCTGTCAGATGACCCTGGACCAGAAGGCTAAAGATCAGATGCTCCAAAATTTTATAGTATAAGGACTGTCCAGGTGTTCAGCGGTCTCTATAAATTGGCTAAGTTTTAGAAGCTATGCTTTGTGCTTCCCATAGTTTCAGTTACTTCAGTCATTCTGGATTTCTGACAGGGTTGAAGACTTATAGTCTCATAGCCAATCCCGGCTATTTACTTTGAGAGAAAATATTTGAGAGGATGGTTTTCAGCTGACATTCATTCTAAAGACAGGACATAAGCCAGGTTCAGAACTAAGTCTTTTGGTTAGGAGAGATGAGAGAGGTTCTGGTTAGTCAACAAAATGGTGGACTGGGTATTAGGTCTATCTTGTACCTTACTGATACAAATTGGTATAGTTATGCTCTAATTGTATTTTGAGAGAAAAGTTTTATTTTAACAGGAAGGGTGATATGTACGAGAAGCTAAAGTGGGAGGAGTAAGGAGAGGAAGAAGAGGAGTAAGGAGAGGAGGAGGAGAAGGAGAAGAAGAGCTAGGAGACGAGAGGGGAGAGGAGGGGAACACGGAGGCAGATGTTGGTGTGTCTTCGCCAGTCAAAGATAGTTGGTATATCTAGGTTGGTTATTGGGTTACACTTCTGATTGTATGGGCATCTTTTATTGAGCATTATTAAACTTATAAAGCCTTTGATTAACATTTTTTAAAAAGTTACTAATAAAAATAAATAAATTAGTTCTCTCAAAAAAAATCAAGAAGGACAGGGAAGAGCAAAGATAACCTTGATATTGATCATTTATTTTGTGAAAATAAACTCTAAGAGACAATCTAAAAAAAAAAAAAAAAAAACAGTGTCCTGATAGTACCACCGAGGAAGCAGCCAGATGTGGACATGACTTTCAAACTTGGAAAGCTCTGGTCTCTGTGGGCCTCATTTGTGTCATCTGTGAAGTCTTTTGCTTTCCTGTGTGGGTCAAGATGCTTCAGCCTGTGAGTCATTCTCCTCCCACTCTCTTGAAGAACTGCTCACATTCCGTCAAAGTGTACATAATGAATACTGCTCTGCAGCACTTCTTCTGACCTTTGCTTCAGATGAGTCCCTATTTAGAGTGTCATAATTGTGTGCGAGTCTCCATCTAGCTGTTATCTATTTTGTTACCACATGTCTATCTTCCCCATTAGACTCTGAACTCCTTTTGAGGACAAGACTTGGTTTTTCTGCATCTTCATATCATCAGTGCCAACTCAGAGATAACTCAGAGTAAGATCTCAAATGAAGTGTATTAAACATTATTATCAATCATGGTGATAATCACTTTCTTTCCATGTTGACATTTGTGATACTTGTAGTCCAGACCACACATTGTGTCACAATTTAGGCACTAAGCCATATTCCTCCTGGTTTCATACTTGTAACTATGAGATTCCCCAAATGATTAGGTTGCATAAAAGCAGGCTGTACTTGGATCTATTTCTTATTCTGTGGGATGCTTGGACCTATAATAAGTTTTCAACCACCACAGTTTGATTGTGAAATGGCGCTGTGCTATTGGGATGTCATCATTTTAATGCCTTTGTATTGACAGCAATTTGCCAGAAAAAAAAAATAGGAAACCAAGCTGTGGTGGAAATAATCTCTCCTAGGCTGGGGGATTCTCCGTTCTCCTTAGGTGCTCACAATGGATTCATGAACACCAGCAAAATTGAACTTGCTGGATATTTGGACTTTTGCCCAATGTTGATTCTACTTTGTAGGCATTAACATCTTGATTATACAAGCAATTATTCCAGACATTGTGGAGTTCAATATGGCCAGGAAGATATTAGAATGTGTAGTAATTCATCAAGAGGCCAGTCCATAGAGTAGTTGGGGGATTTAAACGTGTAATGAGTGAGAAGTTTTATAGATTATTGAATCAGAGAATCCAAAGGTATTCTGAATATTTATGCATTTATAAATATTTACAGATCTTTTAAAGATAGAGTCTGTCATTACCAGTTTCCATGCTGTTTATTGACAGGATCCAGTGTGATCTCCTAGGAGTCTGTACTCATAGGAGTAATGCTATGTTATGTCCAGCTCTGCTGGATCTCCATCAAAGAGAGCTGGAGTGCATTGTGAAACAATGGTCTGAGCTCCCAAAAACAAAGAATGAAGGACAGTCTACTTTGATAACCACATTAACACACTACCAACATCTGTTCAAGCCAAAAGACAACACTATCTCCCGGAATTAACCTTTTGAGCTACTGACTCATTAGCCTCAGTGTAGTGAAAGTTGGGCAACCAGAGCCTATTTGTCAGTGGTTTTTCAGAGAGACATGGCAAGCCATATTGTACAGTAAAACCAGCAGGAGAATCCTGGCTCAGCTTTCTATGTTTCAAGTATAGAATATATTTGTATGGAAACAAGCAGACAATGAATGTAAACTTTTACTGAAACCTTGCAACTTTCAGCATGAATTGCACTCCAGAATAAATAGTACATGGATCATTGCCCCCAGGATGTAGCACTTTCCACATTCATAACTAAATAATTATTTTCCCCTTCTTTTAAAAAGACAGTAGCTATAAGAAAGTAACAGTATTAAATGCAGGTCGCAACAGAATCAACTAACCTGGACCTTTGGGGCTCTCAGAGACTGAACCACCATCCAAAGAGCATACACAGGCTAGACCTAGGCCTCCTTGCACATAAGTAGCAGATGTGCAGCTCTGTCTTCATGTCGGTCCCCCAACAAGTGGAGCTGGGGCTGTCTCTAAAGCTCTTGCCTATCTATGGGTTCCATTCCCCTAACTGGGCTGTTGCCTTGTGTGACCTCAGTGGGAGAAGACTTCAGCCCTTCAAAGACTTAATTTGCCAGGGTGGGTGTATTCCTGGGGTAGGGGGTGCCACTCTGTCAATGGAGAAGGGGAGAGAATGGGACTGTGGGAGGGGATACAAGGAGGGGAGACAGGAATCAGGAAGTATCAAGTGAATAAAAATTGCAGATCACATTGGCACTAATAGAATAAAACCAACGTTTGGCTGCAAGTGCTATGATTCATGATGCCTATTATAATAACTAATTGGATGAACTCTGTGAAGCTGTGCAGATGAAGAGCTCAACAGTGTGAATAAGAAAGGAAAAATCTAATGAAAATTTTACTACAAATGTAAGCATAGCATGCTTGTCCTTCCAACCTCGTGAAAAGACTTTGCAAGTCCAACTGTATTTATGATGAAAACTGGCAGAAACTTCTGCTATCACATGTTCTAAGCATTGTTTTACATCTTTTGAAATCCAACTTTACCCTCTGACATTTTAGTGCATTCCTTTTTAGATGAGATTTCACTGCATAGCACAAGTTAGCTTAGAGTTCACTATGTTATCCAGGCTGACCTTGAACCTATGATCTTCATGCCAGAGCCTCCAAAATGGTAGGGTTACAGGTATGTACCACCATACTTGGCAATATTACATTCTTGTCTATATGTTATATATATGTATGCAAATGTGTGCATGTGCATGTGCAAGCCAAAGGTCAATATCAGCTGTCATAATCTGTTATTAAATATATGATATTTTGAGATGGGATCTCTCACTGAACTTGGAGCACACAGATTCTTCAAGACTCATGACTAGTTGAGCTTCAGGGGTATTCTTGTCTGCTTTCTCAGTGCTACAATTACAGATGGATGATACTGTGCCTGGATTTTTACATGAGTTTCAAGGATCCACACCCAGTTCCTAATGCTTGACTGGTGTGGGAAAAACTGGGCGACCGCAGCGGCAGCCCCTGGACCCACGCGTCAGAGGCCCCAGGCCCAGGCAGCAGCCCGGGGCCTGCGAGGTGGAGGCTGCCTGGAGGCTTCCAGGCAGCCTGTCTCACATACCGGAGGAAGGTCCCGGGTTCCAGGGGCTGGAGGCTTTGGCTGCGGCGGGCCCGGCAGGCCCCAATGACACGAGGAAGTCCTTGGTTCCAAAAGGGTTTATTGTCATGGCGGATGGTAGATGGATTTGGAAGTATCCCCCCCAAACTCAGGGCAGGCCTGGGTTAAATAGGGAGGGAGAAACTGGGAGGTTCTGGGGAGGAATGGTTAATTGGCTCCGCCCTCTGACCTTCATTAGTATGTAAATCTCTAGGGCCTGAGGCCTGTAGCTACACCCTGTGCACTTTGGGAGGGGCTGTAAGACCCATTGTTCAGACCTTCGTGACTGAACAATGTAGGTCTATGGAGATTAGACTGCTTTTCAGGACCCTGAGTTCTGGGGACGTAGCCGAACTCCTGCCGTTTCTCCCTTGGAGTCTCGGGGTTCTAGGCCCATGCCCAGCCAAGAACCAGGATACCCTTATGCAGTCCCACAGACTGGCAATCATTTTACCAACTGAGTCATCTCTTTAGGCCCGGGTACATTCATTTTACTGGTTTATTTATTTGCTTATTTTTTAAAAAAAATATTTATTTTTATTTTATGTGTATGTATGTTTGCCTGCATATGTGTGTATGCACTGTGTGTGTGCCTGGAACCTATGGAGTCCAGAAGAGGGTGCCAGATCCCCTAATGTTGGAGTTGTGAACTGCCATGTGCATGCTGGGAAATGAACCCTGGTTTTCTGCAAGAGGAGCAGGTGCTCTTAAGAGCTGAGCCACCTCTTCAGTCTCCTTGCTACTACATTCTTAATTAAAGAAACTCATCCTTAGTATACATGAGAATTTTATTCCAAATTTGCCTTTATATGAGTAAGACTAAACTGAGCCTTTGTCTTACATCAGTATCTAGAGCATGCATCTTTTAATTTACAACACTTAAGTAGTACTCACTATGGGATATTTTAGAAGACAAGTGAATACTTTATAGTGACTGACACCTGTAATCACAATAAAATATTCCCCCTTTTGATGATTTAGGGTATATGAACTATGTAGCATGCCATATATGAAGTATGTATAAATATACACATATATAAATAATTCATATATACATATACATACACATATACATATATTCTCTAGGTTTACTCAGTTGAAGTGAGGCTGAGCTAAAGAGCAGTGTTCTGGCTTCCTGCATTTTTGTTCCTAGAATGACTTAGGTGTGTAATATTATGGATAACTCAAGGGATGGGTGCTTACATGGCATACCTGTGTGAATGATACTGCTCAGTGAGTACAGAATCATACGGTATGGAGTCTGAACAAAACTAGAGTTCCCTGTGACATTCCACCCTTCACATCCCCTAAGTGGACCCCTTTAGAGTGTTTGACAAAAAGTTTTAATTCTAGTCCCTCAAACACACCTGGGTAGAAGATTGTAGTGGTGAAAACTACAAGCTCTGGGGTCTCACAGATAGCAGGAATTTAATGAATGGGTAAATGAAATAAGACTTTGGGTAAAGCAGTAAGCATTTACTCAGCAGTTCTGCTAGCACGATTCATGAAACATGGGGGTCCCACAAAGCATTCCAGGGAGGTTGTGAGGCCGGAACTATTTTACACTAATAGTGATATGGTATTTTCACACTGAAGGTACAGAAGCCTGGTGGATAGTGCTGCTGTCTTGTCAGTGGAAAACCAGACAGTAGCACCAAGGTGTTCCAGCAGCCATCAGATTCTTTACTGCCAGCACTCACAGAGAATAAAGGAGGGACACTTCTTACAAGAATGCCCTTGATTAGGCAGTAAGATATTAATTTTATTGAATCTAGATCCTTAAGTACTTGTGCATAAATCACCTCTGCACACTGAAGTATGGGGGCTGTCTTGAGAAAAAGGACTTATGCTGTTGTTTGGATTGCATGCTGAGCTAACCACTTCTTTTATGGAAAAAAAAGAAGTTCTCCTTCCCTTGCTAACTGAAAAGACAACCTACAGAATATGGTAATTCAGATTTGGGCACTTGAGTAAACGTTAAGTCTATCATTTCAAGGAAGACAGCTGACAAGGATTTGTTGCCAATGATGGAATTTTAGTTTTCAACCTAAAACTGAAGTGTACAAAATGTGTACCTCCTCTGTGAGTTTGACAGTTTTCTAACACTTGCAGACTAATGTGTCTAGTGATAGATACCTTTAACAAATGTGATACCTAAAACAAAGTGTAGCTAAAGGTGTAAATATTTGGAAGGTTTTTACAACTCAGAAAGGAGTATGCATTTTAAATTATTACAACATATTATTGAGTATATACCATGCTGATTTGAAGTATGAATTTTAGTTTTTAAAGTGTATTCATATATACATGAAGAAACATCACAGTAATTGTTGTCTGTGTCATAAGACCTATAGATCTCTCTATTACAGACTTCATATGAATGGAGTTCTGCCACAGGTGATATTCCTGACAGATTTTAAGCACTATAGTGGTTCCAAAAGTCATTCATGCTATATAGCATGCACTACTACTTAATTGCTTTCATGATGAAGTTATATTGCATTATGTGAGTAATACTGATTTTGTATTTTCCTGGGCCAAGCTTATTTAAACCACCACACCCTTCCACCTTAGCATTTCTATTGGTGTTGTTCTTTCTCAGGTCTTGTTTAAGCAGCCATTTTTTTTCAGATGTTATCCCCTTACCCCATTCCCCACCCCCCTCCCAGGAAACCCCTATCCCATCCCCCCTCCTCCTGTTTCTATGAGGATGTGCCCCCACCTCCCCACCCTCAAATTCCCCCACACTAGGCATCCAGCCTTCATGGGACCAAGGATCTCCTCTCACACCTATGCCTGACAGGGCCATCCTCCCCAACATATACAGCTGGAGCCATGTGTCCCTCCCTGTGTGCTGGTGGTTAGACCCTGGGAGCTCTGGTTGGTTGGTATTGTTGCTCTCCTCATGGGGCTGAAAACACTTTCAGCTCCTTCAGTCTTCTCTCTCACTCCTCCATTGGGAACCCCTTGATCAGTTTAATGGTTAGCTGTGAGCATCTGCCTCTGAATATGTCAGACTCTTGCAGACCTCTAAGGAGACAGCTATATCAGGCTCCTGTCAGCATGTACTTCCTGACATCCACATCAGCGTCTACCTTTGGTGACTGCACATGGGATGGATACCCAGGTAGAATGATCTCCAGACAGCCCCTCCTTCAGTTTCTTTGTCTCTATATTTGCTCCCTTGAGTATTTTATTACTTCTTCTAAGAAGAACCAAAGCACTCACATTTGGTCTTCCTTCTTCATGAACTTCATGTGGTCTGTGAGTTGAATCTTGAGAATTTCCAGCTTCTGAGCTAATATCCAATTATCATTGAGTGAATGCCATATGTGTTCTTTTGTGATTGGGTTACATCACTCAGGATGATATTTTCTAGTTCCATCCATTTACCTATGAATTTCTCGAATTCATTGTTTTTAATAGCTGAGTAATATTCCATTGTGTAAATATACCACAATTTTTTTATCCATTCCTCTGTTTAAGGACATCTGGATTCTTTCCAGCTTCTGGCTATTATAAATAAGGCCACTATGAACATAGTGGAGCATATGTCCTTGTTATGTGTTAGAGCATCTTCTGGGTATATGCCCAGGAGTGGTATAGCTGGGTCCTCAGGTAATGCTATGTCCAATTTTCTGAGGAACCACCAGATTGATCTCCAGAGTGGTTATAGGAGCTTGCAATCTCACCAACAATGGAGGAGTGTTCCTCTTTCTCCACATCCTTGCCAGCATCTGCTATCATCTGAGTTTTTGATCTTAGCCATTCTGACTGGTGTGAGGTGGAATCTCAGGGTTGTTTTGATTTGCATTTCCCTGATGACTAAGGATGCTGAACATTTCTTTAGGTGCTTCTCGGCCATTTGTATTTCCTCAGTTGAGAATTCTTTGTTTAGCTCCATACCCCATTTTTTAATAGGGTTATTTGTTTGTCTGGAGTCTAATTTCTTGAGTCCTTTGTATATATTGGATATTAACCCTCTATCAGATGTGGGATTAATAAAGATCTTTTCCCAATCTGTTGGTTGCCATTTTGTCTGTGACAGTGTCCTTTGCCTTACAGAAACTTTGCAATTTTATGAGGTCCCATTTGTCAATTCTTGATCTTAGAGCATAAGCCATTGGTGTTCTGTTCAGGAACTTTTCCCCTGTGCCCAAGTATTCAAGGTTTTTCCCCACCTTCTCTTCTATTAGTTTCAGTGTATATGGTTTTATGTGAAGGTCCTTTATCCACTTGGACTTGAGCTTGGTACAAGGAGATTAGAATGGATGGATTTGCATTCTACGTGTTATCCTCCAGTTGAACCAGCACCATTTGTTGAAAATGCTGTCCTTTTTCCAATGGACAGCTTTAGCTGTTTGGTCAAAGATCAAGTCACCATAGGTGTGTGGATTCATTTCTGGGTCTTCAATTCTATTCCATTGATCTTCCTGCCTGTCTCTGTACCAGTACCATGCAGTTTTTATCACTATTGCTCTGTAGTACAGCTTGAAGTCAGGGATGGTGATTCCTCCAGAAGTTCTTTTATTGTTCAGAATAGTTTTCACTATACTGGGTTTTTTGTTATTCCAAATGAATTTGAGAATTTCTCTTTCTAACTCTGTGAAGAATTGAGTTGAGATTTTAATGGGGTTTGCATTGAATCTGTAGATTGCTTTCGGCAAGATGGCCATTTTTGCTATATTAATCCTGCCAATCCATGAGCATGGGAGATCTTTCCATCTTCTGAGATCTTCTTTGATTTCTTTCTTCAGAGACTTGAAGATTTTGTCATATAGATCTTTCACTTGCTTGGTTAGATTCACACCAAGGTATTTTGTATTATTTGTGACTATTGTGAAGGGTGTCATTTCCCTAATTTCTTTCTTAGCCTGTTTACCTTTTGAGTAGAGGAAGGCTACTGATTTGTTTGAGTTGATTTTATATCCAGCTACTTTGCTGAAGTTTTTTTTTTTTTTTAATCAGGTTTAGGAGTTCTCTGGTGAAAGTTTTGGAGTCACTTAAGTATACTATCATATCATCTGCAAATAGTGATTTTTTGACTTCTTCTTTTCCTATTTATATCCCTTTGACTTCTTTTTGTTGTCTAATTGCTCTAGCTAGGACTTCCAGTAATATACTGAATAGGTAGGGAGAGAGTGGGCAGCCTTGCCTAATCCCTGATCTTAGTGGGATTGCTTCAAGTTTTTCTCCATTTAGTTTGATGTTGGCTACTGGTTTGCTATATATTGCTTTTACTATGTTTAGGTATGGGCCTTGAATTCCTGATCTTTCCAAGACTTTTACCATGAAGGGATGTTGAATTTTGTCAAATGCTTTCTCAGCATCTAGTGAGATGATTATGTGTTTTTTTACTGGAGAGAGCATATACTAACAACTTGACAGTACACCTCAAAGCTCTAGAACAAAAAGAAGCAAATACACCCAAGAGGAGTAGACACCAGGAAATAATCAAACTCAGGGATGAAATCAACCAAGTAGAAACAGAAAGAACTATACAAAATATCAACAAAACCAGGAGCTGGTTCTTTGGGAAAATCAACAAGATAGATAAACCCTTAGCCAGACTAACCAGAGGGCACAGAGACAGTATCCAAATTAATAAAATCAGAACTGAAAAGGGAGACATAACAACAGAAATGAGGAAATTCGAAAAATCATCAGATCCTACTGCAAAGGCCTACACTCAACAAAACCGGAAAATCTGGATGAAATGGACAATTTTCTAGACAGATACCAGGTACCAAAGTTAAGTCAGGTGCAAATAAACCATCTAAACAGTCCCATAATCCCGAAAGAAATAGCAGCAGTCATTAAAAGTATCCCCACCAAAAAAAGTCCAGGTCTAGATGATTTTAGTCCAGAATTCTATCAGACCTGCAAAGAAGACCTAATACCAATTGTATTCAAACTGTTCCACAAAATAGAAACAGAAGGAACACTACCCAATTCATTCTATGAAGCCACAATCACGCTCATACCTAAACCTCCTAAAGACCCAACAAAGAAAGAGAACTTCAGACCAATCTACCTTAGGAATATCAATGCAAAAATACTCAATAAAATTCTCACAAACCAAATCCAAGAACACATCAAAAAAAAAAAAAATCATCCATGATGATCAAGTAGGCTTTATCCCAGGAATGCAGGGATGGTTCAATATTCGGAAATCCATCAATGTAATCCACTATATATATATAAGCAGCCATATTTTTAAGGTATCATGGAAGAGGCTTTTATGTCACTTCTAGAAGATGCAATTGCACAGCCAATTTCCTGATTCTCTGGGTCTTACAATCTTTCTGTTCCCTCCTCTGGGATATTCCCTGACTCTTAGGTACAGGAGTTGTACTATAGATGTATCTACTGCAGCTGGGCACCCCACAATCTCTGCACTTCGATTGATTGTAATTTTCTGTAATGGTTTCCATCTATTGCAAAAGTTCTTGGTTTCTTCAGATGTAAACAGGATTATGATACTAGTGCTAATATTGTCTATTTTATAAAACTGTTTCAGTGTTTTCTTTATTTTGTTTTTGAGCCATGGTCTAATGTAGCCAAGGCTGGTTTCAAACTCATTGTGTCTCCAGGGTAACCTTTTTCACTCCTGACCTTACTTACTCTGGAAGAACTGGTATTATAGACTTGTGCCACTATACCTTCTGCCTTGTGAAGCCGTTAAATATATAAGATGTTTTTCTTTTTAAAAGATGCTTAGCATTGTCTAGCCTATTCATTTCATTCCATAAGGACTGCTAGGCTATATACATACTTCCCCTTCTCTGCGCTAGGATTTTATCTGGTTTGATCTGCACAGGTCTTGTGAATGTGGTCTCAGTCTCTGAGTCATTAGAGCATCAGCCTGGTTCTGTCTGAAGATGCTGTTTCCTTGACTCATCACCACCTCTGCTCTTGCAATCTTTCTGCCCCTTCTTCCACATAGGTCACTGAGCCTTGAAGAAGAGTGTGATAAGACATTCTATTTAGGGCTGAGAGCTCCAAATCTCTCATTCTATGCATGTGTTCAGTGTGGGTCTCTGTTAATTATAGTCTACTACAAAAGTTTCTAAGGTGAGAATTCTGTGACGCACTGCTCTATGGGATAGTAATGCATCAGAGTTGTTTTATTGCTATGCTCATTTAGCACAATAATTGAGTAGTTTTCTGTTAGGATCTTGACCATCTAGTCTAGGTTTTGGCTTCGTTCATTCCATGTCAGGTATAGATCAATCTCATGAGTGAGCCTTAATCCAATAGATGCAGTTGGTTGCTTCCATAAACTTTGTGTCACTGCTGCACCAATGGTTTTATCTTGCAGGCAGCTCACTATTGTAGCTCCCAGAGTTTGTAGCTGTGTGGGGTAGAAGCTTACTTTTCTCCTCAGGTAACTCCAGCACCATAGTATTCATAAATGCTAATCAGTAGGAACAAAGCTTCTAATTGAACACCAGCTTAATTTCAGCATGTTTAATGATATAAGTATGTGTGGTGTCTTCAGCAATAAGGTCTTATTATCAGATTGTTGTGGGTAACCAACAGCCTGGAGTGTTTGGGAGGTGTGTCTCTGGAATCAATTTGGCCAACAATTCAAAGAGATATAACCCATTCCTAATACTTGGCATTTCATTTGGTAGACTATGATGTCTAGCTGAGGCATTGTCTCCCCCATTATATATGATAACTCTATTGAAATCCCATGTATACATATTTTAGGAAGCTTCTACAGTAGTAGGCCTTCCATACGGCATTTCAAAGGACCTTTCATGTTCCCTATTCCTCCCCATATACCCTCCTCCAACAGGCTTTTTCATTCCCTTCCCCATCCAATCCTCCTATTTTAATTTTTCCTTTGTTCCTTTGTAACACTCCATTCTATTTTCTCTACCATAGACATTTTCCCCAACCCTGGTGCTTTACTCACTATCTAAACTCTGTGTATATTTAAATAAAACACACATATCTAAATTTTAAAAGCTAACATCCCCATATAAAGCATTGTTATATTTGTCTTTTGGGGTCTGAGTTTACCTTACTCAAAATTATTTTTTTTTCTAGCTCCATCCATTTATCTGTCTTCAAATTTTATAACTTTGTTTTTCTTAACAGTTGAATAATATTCCATTGTATAAATGTACCACATTTTATGATCCAATCAATAGTTGATGGACACCTAGGCTATTCCTAGTTTTTGGCTACTGTGAATAGAGCAGCAATGAGCATGAATGAGCAGGTATGGAGATTGGTGTCTTGTGTATTGTTGAGTTTGACTTCAAATGTGCTTCATAGTCCAACTCTGCTGTGGCTTATGAGGCTGTGAGCAATGAATTTTGACACAATATGTTATATGTCAGATTCTGAGGGTTCCACCTTCTTGGTAGGTCCTACAATAGCAGTATGTGTGGTAATCCAGATAGATGTATAGTAGAGAGGAGAATATATGGGGAACCCTCTGAGATTAGTCCTTTAGTCTTCTCTATCAGCAATGTACATCATGAAAGAGTTTATTATCTTGGTATCTGTACGTGTTAGTTTTGTTTTTGTTTGGTTGTTTTTTGTCAACTTGACACAAGCTAAGGTCATCTGGGAAGACAGAACCTCAAGTGAAAAAGTCCTTCATCAGTTGCCTATAGGAAAGTCTATGGGGGCATTTTCTTGATTAATCATTAATGTGGGATAATCCGTATGACTGGGGACAGTGCCCCCTCTGGACAGGTGTTTCTGAGTTGTACCAAAAGGCAAGCTAAGAAAACTATGGGGCACAAGCTAGTAAGCAGAGTTCTTCTATGGACTTTGCTTCGGTTTTTGCCACCAGATTCCTGCCTTGACTTGCCCTGATGATGATGGGCTAAAACCTGTAAGCCAAACATACCCTTTCCTCCCAAGTTGCTTTTGGTTATAGTCTATCACAGCAATAGAAAATGTAACTAGGACATGAGTAATGTGTATGCTTAAAGGGTATAGGAGCAATCCACACTGAGACTGCTGCTAGGGGCTATGCCTTCAAGTAGCAATGTTATTTCTATTATTGATAATGTAGTATCTAAGAGTGAACTTTAGGCTTGTCCTACCCATGCTTGGTTATTGGTTGGCTTTTGGTGGGTTTGTTATTGTTCCCTCTGTTTTTTTTAAGTTGAATTATTTGCCAAGGTTTGAGTGGAAGTAGGTCACTTCTAAAGTAAGGAGCAATTTCCCACCCTTTGGCTGAGAGTATAGCTCAGCAGCAAAACACGCACCCAACATGCTCAAAGTACCTCCTGGTGAGGAAAAGCAAACCATAGTAACACCATGATCACAGCGTGGGGTGGGGGGGGGTTGGGAAAGAAAAAGAAACACAGCATCACTCAATTGAAAATAATAACTAGAACACCAGTAACAGTAGGGAAGAAAAGGGCTAATACAATGTGGAATAAACTAAAAAATGAGTAAAGGTGAAATTATTAATAATAAACATGGAAGAAAACAACAGAAAAGGAAAACAAGAGATTAAAATATATTTCAAGAATGAAAAATAAATAAAATTTGATAAAGAAAAAATGTCACCCTAGGCAGTTATTTGGGTCAGAGGCACTTCTTTCTGGCTTCTCTTTTATTGGAATCTATCACATATAGGGGTAGCAGTAGGTTGTACGTGAGGCTTGTTGTAATTCTCAGTTTCCATTAAACATACTTGTAGGAAGACTGATTTCTAACTTGGTTCTAACAGGTCTATTAAGGCTCTCACATGGTGAACACAGGTGTACATCTGGATGGTAGCTGACATTAGGCACAGGATATTCAGGAGCATGTGGGCTGGGCAATTGCTCATTTACTGCAGAGGCTCTCTGTAGGGTCCTGGGTCCCACATCTGCTCCTCCATGGGGCATGGCCACTCGAGGAGGCAGGACTCGGGAAGTGAGTGCATTTGTCCCACACAGTTACAGGGCAGGTGTTTGGCTGTAGTGAAGTTCCAGGACACCTCTCTGTGGGGTGGGAAAGCACAATCTGAGGCACAGGACAGCTGGAGCTGGCTCGGGGTTTCAGACCTGCGATGAGTCTAGGGGCCATGGGGTTTTCAGGCCCTTGGACACCCAGGCGTTGCTGAGAGCAGCAGAAGAGCTGAGAACAGAATGTGGGCCTGTGGGCTGGATCTGGTCCAGGGGAGAAAGGGGGTCTCTGCTGATCCCACAGTGATAGTCCTTACCTTGTCAGTGGTGGTGGGCTTGGGCCTGAGCTTGGTGGCGGTTGTGGCTGGGAGCACAGAGAGGCCTTTGACGGGAGATTAGACAGAGGCTCTGTAATCAAAGGCCTTCTCCATGGCTCCCCATGGCAGATCCCACTGAAAAGAGGCAGTCCATGTTTTTGAGGCATTTATTGTCATGGTGGAAAGTGGATGTATAAAACCATACCCCACTTCTCAGGGTGGGCCTGAGATTAAATACTTTTTGCAGGGAGGAATGTCTGGGAAGAAAAGCTTATTGGCTAAGCCTCTGAGCTTCTAGGTATCTCATTAGAATGGAGAACTGTCTTGAGCCTATGTGACAAGTCACATCCTCTACATGTGAAAGTGCTTGGGCCATTGCTCTTATATGACAGATGCCACAAATCTATGGGGGCCTGCAGCTAGTGACAGGGACTTAGTGCCCTGGAGCAGGCAAAGTTCCTACAGTCCCTTCAGGGTCTCTGGTCTTCTAGCCTTGGCTCAACCAGGGACCATGCTACCTTTCACAGTCCACAGCTCTCCGTGTACCAAGAAGCATGGCAAATGCTCAAGCTATATGTATCCCCTAAATGACTTTCAGAGAGCAAAGGAAGCAAATAGGGTGTCTTAGTTAGGGTTTTATTGCTATGAAGAGATACCATGACCAAAGCAAGTCTTATAAAGAACAACATTTAATTGGGGCTGGCTTACAGGTTCAAAGGTCAGTCCATTATCATTGTGGTGGGAAGCATGGCAACATGCAGGCAGACATAGTGCTGGAGGAGGAGCTGAGAGTTCTACATCTTGTTCCAAAGGCAGACAGGAGAGGACTACTGTCTTCCAGGTAGCTAGGAGGCGGGTCTCTCAAAGCCCCCCCCCACAGTTACATACTTCTTCCAACAAGGCCACACCTCCTAATAGTGCCACTCCCTGGACCAAGCATATTCAAACCATCACATAGGGTATAGCAGTCTAGCAAATTATCAGCCCTGCCTGGTGATAAAAGTACAACTGCTACCATTGCTCATCATGGGGTGCCTGGCTCCTGACCCTTATATCTATTGCCACTTAGTCTCTCTTCTGCCTAAACTTCTTAGTGTGTCCTTGTCCAACCCCCTCCCTTCTTTATGTCTGTTGTGGTTGTCCTCCCATCCAGTCATTTTATCAGGGTACCTCCAGGATCTCTGACTTGTGATTGCTACTTGTTTGGGGAGCCTCAAAATAGTTTCACCTGGAACATAGACCCCTTCTCAAGATGACTCCTCACTATAGTAATACATGGATCTCTTCTCCAGTGCTGGCCTGCCAAGCAGGAGAGGCCACTGTCATACCAAATCCACCCACTGGATTTCAGGTTTGTGGGAACAGTAGGTTTCTTCTGCAGCGGGGCTACTGGTCTGTTGTTTTTATCCAGATTACCTTAATGTGCCTGTTTACCAGGTGTTTGTGGGTTTGGGGTTTAATCGTTCTTGTTCTTTTAAAGCAAGGTCTCATTTGGCCCAGGTGGATGAGGACTTGGGTCAGGCCAAGGATGACCTTGAACTCCTGATCTACCTCTGCAGTGCTGAAATTCTGGTCCTGTGGGCTTCCACCTAGGTTTATAAAGTTCTATGAATTGATCCCCAAGCCGCTGCATATTAAGCTGACACTCTATCAACAGAGCTACATCCTCAGCCTCAGATTTGGTTGTAACATGTTTAAGGACCCTTTCTGCAGGCCCATGGAAAGGCAGTGTGGCCCAGTAGATTTAAAATTGAACAGGAGGCCTGGATTCCCTCTTGCCTGTGTCACTAACAAGTTAGATGATCAAGGGAAGCCACTTCATTGCTTTGGTTCTGCCTTTCTTCAGTCAGGAAATGGACATAATTAGGCCTGTCCTGCTTAATGAGCAAGGGTCCTATTTAGATAACGTATTTGTTCTCTAGAACCAAGCACAGTGCCTTGCCTGTAGCAGAAGCACCAATCATTGCTTAGGGATGAATAAATGGAAGTGTTTTGGACATGAAAAGTATTCTATGAAAGTAAGCTATGAATAATAATAAATTCAAAAGCTGTCTACTCCAGTCACTTGGTCTTAATAGTAATTTGATTCAAACTGGTTCCTTACAGAAAGGACCAAACCACCTTGATAGATCTTTGTTTTAGAGTGTAAGAAAAGGACAACTTTCAGTGACCAGTCATGTCTACAAGATATCAAAAGAGGCAGCTAATTTGGTCGATTCATTGAAAAAGCAAAGCCAACAATATCGGTATTGTGCATCAAAGGAAGCTAAGTGGCTCAGAGCCTTTTGCATTGCTGCTCATTGGCTCGGCGTTATGTACACACACAGGCATCCTTTCACTTTTAACAAAATGCCTTATTTTCATTTTTGAAATGGCAGCCACGTGGGAGCCCCTGGTTGCTGTAGAGAAGACAGGGAGAGGCCCAGCTGGTTGATAGCCACTGGACTCCTTGAGCCCTCCTCTTTGCCTTGGCTGCTGTTGGGAGGCAGGAGTCTCAGCGTTTTTTTAGTTCGTCTTTCGAATTAGTGCCCACAGACTCTGCAGCTATGAACATGCAATTAGTCTTTGTTTGTGCACAAAAGGAGCTTGACCCTTGCCCGTCTTTGATTGGCATGTACAACTCTCATAGCTACTTACCTAAGGCCCTCTTTAAGGAGTGCAGCGTCTTGTTCCTGCACCTGCCTTCAGCTTTTCTCTTTTGTGACTTGTTCCACATAATATTCAGACCAACTCGCAGCAAGATTGCAGGGAAGAAGGCGTCATGCAGGCACAGTAAGATTTCTGTTTTTTCAGGAGTGGAGGGGGGGTGAGTGGGAAGGAGGGAGGCAGGGAGGGAGGGAGGTTTGAATCTATAATCTGAGTTTGGGGTAATTGCTGAGCCCAAAACACTTAGCAGGAGCCTAAAGAACTATTTTTTTTTTTTGAAATAAACTAACACTTTGCTTGCTTTCAAAAGCAGACCTCCCTGTCCTGCAAACAAGCTGCAAGCACAAAGCATTCCATCTCTTTGCTACCTCACCTGCTTTCCACCAACATAGAAACTTGCTAGTTTTTTGAAAGACAATAGCTGTGAAAGGCATGCAATTATTATAGTCCGAATTTTTTTCTCTAAACCATGTATAGAGAAGAGCATTTGTTAACAACCTGAATGAGTTAAATGCTGTGGTGGTACATTGCGTTTTCAAGAAATGTTTTTGAGGAGTTTGTATTGTTTTTGAAACAGCCTTCTTTCCAATTACTCATATCTAAAATGCAGCATGTTATAGAAGCTACTCAGACATGATTCTTGGAGCAAAACTCCAAAACCTGTCTAGTTTGAAATAAAATCCATCTTCAATTCCCAAATCTGCAAAGAACAAGTAATAAATTATTCAAAATTATAATTATAATAGCTCCCTTTTTGGAAATACCCATTTAGGTTTAGGCGTGTTATTAGCTACTTTATACATTTTATTTCCTCTTTGTCCAAATTTAGTCTTCCATTTTTGTGGTTTATTATCTGTTGAATTCATGAGAAAAACTTATGTTCAGAGACTCGAAGACGTTAACCATGTCCAGGTGTTGAAAGGCAGAGGAAATAAATAAGAACTGGGTATTTTTTGTTTATTCTTTCATGGTACTGAGACTTTAATGTTTATAGTATGCATATTAAATTTACATAGTCAAGAGTGTTTGTCCTTCAACAAAGTCATCTTGGAAGCACAGATGTGCCTTCCAGAGGTGGCCATCATTGTCATGTATTATGTGGAAACATCTGTGTCACTCCATAGTCCCTTTGACCATCTTTACTTTCCTACCTTAGTCAGTTTCCCTTTTATATAACCTGACTGCCAGATTTTAAAAAAGAAATCACTAAGCTCTGAAGAAACAATGTCCTACCAGTTCTAGAGATGATACATAAAGAAATCTTTCTTCCTAAAACAGATGTGACAGCATGACTGGCACAAGTGTCACATTTTCAAAATGACTATTTTCCATGGGCCTGCCATTCAATGGACATCTGAGCTCTGCAGTATAGAACAGGACATGGAATGCTAGCAGGGATTAGCATCTTTGTACCATACATCCTGTATTTGAATCCTGGCTATACTACTTTATGGACAGTATGCCTTTGAGAAAGTTATTTAAGCTTTCCAATCTTAGTTTTCTTACCATAAAATGAGGATAATAAAATTTACTCCCAAAGGGTTGCTACATGAATTAAATAGTAATATGTTCAGTACCCTGGGTCTAAAATTACTGCTCAGTAAATGTTAGTTTCCTATGCTCCCTCTCCTGTTTGCTGTTTGGTAAAGTAAAATCTTTCTTTTTGTAGGCATACTCATCCTTCCTGTGATTCACAGGTCTGTGTTGAAAGGGCCCTTTAAAATAATCTTAGCCAGTTGCTATGAAACATCTTAAGAACAGAACTTACAGTTCACCAGAAAATACACAAAGCCTCAGAAATTAACGACCAAGGTAGAGGTACTACGGATGAAAGATAGGGATGGAGCTCAAGCATGTCTGGACTGTCTGTCTCCTTGGCTGAATTGTATTGCCATCACTGAATCCTACTCTTTACCTTCCCAGCATTCATAGCAGAGGAAGTCCTAGCCAAACTTTAGTCTATCCATAAATAAATGCTAAAACCTCCACAATGTGGGACAGAGAGACTCAATCTACAGGTAGTCCCTGCTTTTCTAATTCTTTATTGGCAATGTATGTCTACACTGCAGCTTTTAGCAAATTTGCCTTCACTTTAGAGTTATGCATCTACACTTAAACTCCATGCCTTAATGATGTATACAATGGACACTTTGTTTTATACTTTGGAAGCCCTTTGTTACTGTTTGCCGGGTTGTTAAATGAATTTAAATCACATTAAGTTTGGTATATAAAAAAAAAAGATTTCTAATACAGTATATTCTTAGTGTGTTTTGAAACTGTCCTCAATGAGAAGTAACTCAAAGGCTGGGAGTGGTGGCACACACCTTTAATTCCAGCTTTCCAGAGGCAGAAGCAGGAGGATCTCTGAGTTCTAGGCCATCCTAGTCTACAGAGCAAGTTCCAAGAGAGCCAAGGCTATATAGAGAAACACTGTCTCAAAAAACTGAAAAAAGAACAAACAAACAAAGAAGAAAGTAAAGGAAAAAATTCAGGCTGTGTTGATTTATGTCATCTTGGTGAATATGTTTTCCTAATTTCTTAGCAAATAGAGTCACTCAAACCCTGTTGCCTTTTTTTCCTATCACTTAAAGAAAAGCAGGGAGAGGGGTAGGACATCTTTCACACAGTTAATAACTCAGAATATGCAAACAATTTAAAACTTTTAGATTAGGTAGTAATAACACCTATATGGTAAAAATTCAGAGGAAGTGGTAAATTTTGATAAACCTATTTCTTTCTTTCTTTTTTTTTTTTTAAATCAACGGAGGAAGCTAATGTTAAGAACTTATATCTAGAGTCATGGAAATACTATAATTTATAAAGGGGCGTAATTGAAGGGAAATAATCTCAAAGGCTTTGAAAATGTATTGGGTCAAACCCAAGTGAGAACAAACAACAGAGCATAGCAAGAAAATGTAAGTTCAGGCCAATCTTTCTCCTGCCCTTTCAGAGAGCATTATTATGTACCTGTGTTTGAGTAGCTCATTCCCAAGTCCAGTAAACTAGAAAAGATGGAGTGTACTCCCACATTAGCAGATTCAAGCAGCCAGAGACTTATGTGTCAAACTATATTATAAAAAAGCATGTAAGATATACAGAAAATGTAATTTTCATTCTGTAAGTAGTACATGTGAATTAATAATGTACATTGGTCCTTTATATATTGAACTATGGTTCAAGAATGAGTGTGAGGGACTGGAGAGATTGTTCATCAGTTAAGGGCACTGACTGCTCTTCCAGAGGATCCAGGTTTGAACCCCAGCACCCACATTGCAGGTCACAACTGCCTATAACTCCAAGATCTGGCATTCTCACATGTACATACACATAGGTGAAACACCAATGCACATAAATAAATTATAAAAAATAAATAAATAAATTTTTTAAAAGAATGATTACCAGCGATGAGGCTGGAAAGTCTTATTGACTCTTGAGATCTGATGGGGTTACCCTTTGGAGGAGTGAGTTTCACTGTAGTTGTATTTGGAAAGATCAGACCTTTTGATTCATATATCCAGCTTTTATTCAGTCTGTATTCAGTTTTTAACTGATAATGAAGAAAAGACAGTAGAGCTTCAGTGATGGCCACAATCTCTCTTACAAGGCCAGCACAGCAAACTGTGGATCTGAATAAATAGTCTGGGTAAACAGGTGAAAAAGATAAGACAGTATCCCTTTCACCTTGATCAGGCAAAGGCTTTAGGGCTTTTCAGTCTTGTAAAACAACAAGTCTAATGAATCACAGTATGACACATTCTGTGTAAACAAGGCTTGGTTCATGCGTTTGCAGAGAGGGGATGGTTTGTATCACGAATGCACAGAGCAAAGCTTCTAATGCTGATGAGAAGGAAGTAGAAATGGGTTTTGAAGACAGCAACAAAGACCATAGCACATTTTGTTAATGCTTATTTCTGCTAGCAGAAAACTTTTGGTGGTTAAAAGGGGAAAGGCAGCATATGTTTTACTTGGAGAAGATTTAAATATTAAGCAATCATTTTTGCACAATATCTTCTCAAAGATCCCTGGGTGAATTTCCCCACAGAAGTCTATATTTAAGTGGTGTTCCATTCTTTCTAGATTTATGGCAATAAATGTGGAGAGAAGTTGTAAAGTTGGGTGGCAAGGAGCTTTGCTCTATTTATTAAATGAAATGCAGTTTTACTGAGTTGGGTTCCATGTGAACATGTGATCTGCTGAACCTTTCGCTTACATCATGCCAGTCACTTTCTCATTGTTGTGACAAAAGCAACTTCAGAAAGGGCTTGGGTACAGTCCATCGTGGTGGGAAATGTACTGTGGCCAGAGTGTGAAGCAGCTGGTCACATAGCACCCACACCTGGGAAACGGAGATATGAATGCTGATGTTTAGCTAGCTTTCTTCTTTTTATTCACTCTGAGCCCCAGCCAATAGGGTGGTGCCACCCACATTCACACTTTTTTTTTTTTTTTTTTTTTTTTTGGAAACAGTGTCTCACTATGTACTCCTAGCTGTCTAGAACTCAGTACATTGTCTAGAGTGGCCTTGCACTCACAGAGATCCACCTACTTTTGCTTCCTCAAGAGCTCTTGAATCAAAGGGTCACCATGGCCAGATTTCTGCTCATTAAAATCTCTGTAGAAACATGGAAACACCCTCATAGAAACATGTGAGGCATGTTTCCATGTTGATTCTAAATCTCATTAGGTTGACAATCAAGATCAACCATGACACACACATACTGTTTTGGGTATTTTTAAAAACAAGTCTGCCATGACCTCCTTATAGTACGAGTAGTTTTCATCTGCAGTGGCTTCACTTTGGTATATAGCACTGGTTTGGTACTACTAATATTCTGAGATTTGTTGCTGGTTGTCTGTTTCAGTAAACGATAACTGATTCAAGTTGATTTTTATGCTCTCATTCACTTGCATCCTGAACCCTTGGCTGTTTGGGAGAGGACAAGGGCACACTTGTGTAACTTCTGGGAGCTGGCCCTTTATGTGAGCATATTCTGTCGTGCACTAGCTGATACTAGAGGGTAGCTGTGGCATTTCATTGTTTCAGTGAAAAATTCATATGAAAATAAGAACCCCAAGATGGGTAGTTTTTCCTCCTTAGAGCAGAGATCCTCAACCTGTGGGTCGCAAGCCCTAGGCGGTTCAATGACCTTTTCACAGGGGTCACCTAAGACCATTAAGAAGACACAGAGATTTACATAACAATTCATAACAATAGCAAAATTACAATTATAAAGTAGCAATGAAAATAATGTTATGGTTGGGGGTCACAACAATGAGGAGCTGTATTAAAGGATCACAGTGTTAGAAAGGTTGAGAACTACTTCCTTAAAGAGTTAAATTGCTGTAACTATTCAGTTGTTCAGTTGTTCACGTGGTCTGTTTTAGGTATTTGAAAGTGAAGTTGAACCTTAACTCTGAAGTTAAGTTAGGTTCAGTGGAGGGCGCAGCATGTGCAAATATGGATACCAAAAAATAAATAAAAGTAAAAAGTAAACAAGAAACAAAAACCACCCCACATGTTTTTATAGAAGAGTGTCTGAAAGCCATAGGATTTGAATAGGTCTTGGTAAATGTAGTTATATTTACAGTAATTACAACTCTGAAACACCTTCATTGTTGTTGTTGAGGGTACATGTGGAGAGGCTAGAGGACAACTTCGTGGAGTTGGTTGTCTACTTTCACCTTTAAGTAGAACAGGGAATTGGACTTAGGGCATTGAGCTTTAGGGGCAAGAGCTTTACCTGCTGAGCCGTCTACCTGGCCTTAAAAGTATCTATTTTTGTTTTTGCTGTTTAAATACACATTAACCTATAGTTAATAGTATGTACTCCAGAAATTGCATCCAAACACAGCTGAGTGTAAATGTCCCTCATCTGGAAAAGCTTGCAAGAGTCTCTGTGTAATTTTTACCACAAGACTCCACTTCTTACATGGGGTGCTATTTTTCCACACTTAAGAAATACTTGAGATCTAATTCCTACCCAGAACTTATTCATTTCAAACCTAAAATCTAGTACTGGCAAGATAGCTCAGCAGGGACTGGTGCTTCAGTCAGGCCTAACAACCTGAGTTAGATCTCTGGAACCCACATGATAGATGGAAAGAACTCACTCCTAATGGTTGTCCTCTAATATTCACAGTGCTCTGTGGTGCATGTGTGTATTAACACACACACACATACACACACACACACACACAGAGAGAGAGAGAGAGAGAGAGAGAGACAGAGAGAGAGAGAGAGAGAGAGAGAGAGAGAGAGACAGACAGAGAGAGAGAGAGAGAGAGAGAGAGAGAGAGAGAGTAAAAAAATAAAGTCTAAAAATCTAGTGGATTTTATTTGACTGGTAAGGTGGGCATACTTTACCACATATAATTCCTGAAAAACCACTTTCATTAACCCAAAAGGAAAGTTCGGTACTCATTGATAGTATATATTCATTTCTCTGTCCCCAGACCTCAGGGGAGATTTATCTGCTCTGAATATTACATATAAAGGGAATTATGTGATCAGGAGCCATTTTCTTTTTTTTAGCCATGTGTTTTCAAGGTGCATACATGTTATTGCACGTAACATACTACTTTTTGTTGCTCAGTTATACCCTATTATGTGTAAATTAGCATGTTTCATTCATCAGTTCATAGATACCTAAGTTGTTTCTATATTTTGGCCATTACAAATAGTGCTGTTATGGGCATTCATGCATAAGTTTTTGCACAGACGTATTTTCATTCTTTTGAATATATACTGGAGGATATATATTCATGTGATAATTCCATGTTTAACATTTTGAATCATCTGAGTTGTTTTCAAATGGTTACCAATATTGTGTAATCCTACTAGAAATATATAATAGTTCCCATTTCTTGACATCTTCATAGCACATTATTATCTGTCTAAAATAATAGACTTGTTAATAGGTGTGAAATGGTACTTGACTTTGTTTTTTGTGTTTGTGCATTGTCTTGGATATTGAACCTAGAACCTTGTACATGCTTGTGTTGAACCACTGAGCTATATTACTGCTCCTCTCCCATTTTGAAACAGGCTAAGATATATATATATTGAACTCAACAGTTCGTATATATGACCCAAGCTGGGTATTAGGATTGTAGGAGTGTCCTACCAAGCTTGGGCTCATACTGGTCTTGGCTCATGTTTTTTCTTGCTATTAAAATTTAATGCTATTAAAAGTTTTCATAAGTTTATTTTCTACTTATAAATCTTTTTTAAATGTTGTCTACGTTAGTGTTTTTATTAGTCTGATAAAACATTGTTACCAAAATCCACTTGGAGAGAAGGAATTATCTCAGCTTACAAGTCTCAAGTCACACTGCACTCCTTTGCTAAGGGGAGTTAGGACAGTAACTCAAGAGGGGAACCTGGAGGCCGACCTGAAGCACAGGCCATAGCGGAACACTGCTTATTGGTTTGTGTCCCATGGCTTACTCAGTCTGCCTCCTTGTAGCTTCCAGGACCACCAGCCAAGAGGTCACACTGCTCACAGTGAGTTAGGACCTCCCACATCAATCGTCAGTCAAGAAAATTCCCTATAGACTGGCCCACAGACCAATCCTATGAGGGCATTTTTTTCGGTTAAAATTTCTTCTTCCAAGAACAAGTTAACATAAAAACTAGTAAGCATAAATATCTAATTTGACTTTTTCCCTATGTTTTATTTGTGTCTTATGTCTTTATTGTTGAATTGAGTTATAAAACTAATTTATATGTTTTAACTAGGAGCCCCTTTTCATAACCATGGTTTATCAATAGTTTCTGTGTACTACTGTCCTTCCACTTTCCTTTTTCCCAACATAATATTTTATTGATTATGTAGGAATTTCACATAACACACTCCAATCACCCTCACTTCCCATGTTTACCCCCTCTTGAATTTAGCTACATTTCCATTGGTTCCTTATGGTGACAGTACTATTTTAAATGAAAGAATAATCCATGGAAATAGCCCCTGGCCCTTGGGGTCTGCTAGGGTTAATGGTGGAAAGTCTGAATTATCTTTAATCCTATTACTGGATTTAGATAATAGTTTAGAATTAGCTAATCATTATCGACTTGCCTACAATTCCATTGTAATTCTGGAATAGATAGCGACCTGGACTAGTATTTAATTCTTTAAAATTACAGGACTAGTGTGGAGACCCAATGGATGAAGGAGTGCGAGGACATTTTTCTGTACTTAAAATAAATCAGCTTTGAACTGAAGGAAGGATTTCTAACTCACTGTTGGAAACTTTGACCTTGATTTGAATCAAATTTTGATTTGAAAATAAAATACACTGTTATTAGCAAGAGTCTAACCAACATCTGGACATTGCTGAAGTGGTTAAAACTGGAATACAGTTAAGAACCAAGAGGAAGGTATTGGTGACTCCACCCTGAGACCCTGGTGCATATAAAATAATAATACAAATGTGAAGGTTTTAAAGTGAGTGAGATTATAGGTCGATAGAGTAGTCTTTTCTGTTTTCTACAGTTTCATCTGGAGTTTCTCTGTACATCTGAGTACTTTGCCCATGGAATCTTCCACTCTCAGAATTCAATGGAATCTTAGAAGTCATATAATCTAAGCCTCCACTCCCTTTTCAAATCTACTAACAATGAATATTTGTTGCAAAGAGAATACGATAAAGAATCATGAGGTATGGATGGCTCAAGGAAGTTATACCTGTTTCAGGAAGGATAGACACAAAGGGAAAGAGATGAAGTATGTTGGAGCTTGATGGAGAACAAAATAATGTTTGCAAAGCTTCAAGCAAAAGGCTAGCTTTTGAGACTTCCTTGTGCAAAAACACATTTATATCACCAGATCTCTTCCATTCATACTTAACCATTTTCATCCATGACTTTTTATAATGTTCTGTTCTATCTTACTAAGGGGTTATCAAGAGGGAAAAAAATCCCATGATCTCCTTTATTTGTGTAGACCTCTTACATTTGGGTCACTTAGGTAGTAACATTAGGGCACACCTATAAATATGGGTCATGGAGATAATAAGGTTAACTCTTGGCCTCAAAACCCAAGACTGGATATTCTAATGGGGCTTTCAGCTTATTCTGTGACTATGGGAAAGCATGATGGTTAGTATTTATTGTCAGTTTAACAGGCTTTAGAATCACCTAGGTAATAATCCTGTAGGCCTGTAACTGCTTTTTGGCTACTTTATTGGGTTCTTTTACCTACTACTCTTCTCCACTCCAATCCCTTCCAACCCTCAACACTAGGTAGGGGAGAAATAAGGTTAGAGGGGGAAAGAGAAATAGATGTCTTTAGACTACTTCCTGCTGATTAGGAGTGTGGAGTTCCTTGAGGCATTGTTGATCTTCCGCTGTCAGATATCCAATTTCTTCTCTCTTTGCTCATGACCACTTACCAAACCTCAGCAACAGGAACCAGGAGCAGCAACCTTTGCAGCCTCTCGGCAGTCTGCCATTTATATACCCTCCCCAGAGTCCCCAGAATTCCAAATGGAAACTATCTACACCTGGCAGAATCATACGTGCCAGAGCACGAGACAAATCATAGCTGCTGTGGACAATCTGAAGCAGCCACACCTAGGATTAAAACAAAAACATATTCACATAACATATTCACACTGGGTTTTTAAAGAAACCAAAATTCTCAAATTCTCATTACATAGGCCGGCCTGTGAGAGCATTTCTAGGTGGAAACCATACGATGAATGATGGAGGCATACTGTGTTAACTGAAGAAAAAGGAGAATGTGAACTGAGCATTCATTGCTTTTTGCTTCCTGATTAGATGACCAGCTACCTGACAGTGTTATAGCCAGATCTTCCCTGCAATGGCAGGCTGTACTCTCAAATTACAAGCCCAAATAAAATCTTCCTTAAGTTGCTTTACTTGCACTTGTTTTCACAGAATGATCAAAGTAACCAATACAGGAAGTCTCTTAACAGGAGCTTAGTGACTTTTTACGTGCAATAGATAGAGCTAGCAGCTCTTCCTTCACCCAGTTGGAAGGAGAAGAGAATGCTTGTTGCTTGGCAAATGATAGCAGCAAACATTTAGATGAGCTGGCCTCAATAAGTGCTCACTGGGATTAATCACACAGGGCAGGGAGAAGAGTCTTGAACCCAATGGAGAGAGTACCCTGTCTCACTGTTGATGGCTTCAGCTGTATTTCATCCCAAAGTGAACCTCATAGTAGTTCCTTCATGGTTGTAATATAAACAGACTACAGAAAACCTAATAATATGTTGCTCTGTGATAATGTGGACATATTTGATTGTTTCATCGGCCCTTCAATACAAGGTCACAAACAGATCACGTTTCAGCAGCATGGTACTTCAGGTGCTGTGTGGGGATGGGGTAAGTAGAACTCATACTTAATTCAGGAAGCAAACTTGTACTTCCTGTTCCCTTCCAGAGTCTAACCTAGGACATCTTTGCTTGTAGATGTCTTTAGATGTTAGAGGTAAGTGATTGACATAAAGACAGTCTTGGTTTTGGAAGAATATATAATGACTCATAGGAGAGCAAAGAAGACAAGACAATGTACTGAGTGTAATTGTGTGATGAGTTCATAGGTGGCATGATAGGGTTTGGATACCATTCTCTCTGTTGACAGTTTTCTGAAACCTTTCTGGAATACACCCCCCCAAGTCTTTTTTTTTTTTTTTTTTTTTTTTTTTTGGTTTTTCGAGACAGGGTATCTCTGGCTGTCCTGGAACTCACTCTGTAGACCAGGCTGGCCTCGAACTCAGAAATCCACCTGCCTCTGCCTCCCAAGTGCTGGGGTTAAAGGCGTGCGCCAGCACTGCCCAGCTTGGCCTAAGTCTTGAAAGAGAGACAAAAGTATACAAAACTAAGAAGAGGCATTTCAAGTCAAGCCAAGGGACTAGCATGGCAGGAAGGTGGGAGATGACTTTCCTTGCAGCACAGCATGTGAGGAGGGATGCACAGGGAGATGAAGATAACACCTTAGCAGACAACAATAACATGACCTGATGCTTACCATGAGATGGGCACTCACAGTAACTCAGGACAAAGAACATCATTTTGTTGGCTCAAATTCAATAGAGTGCATTTTATACCATAGATAATACATTGGATGGTTTTGGATAGTATCAATGTATTGCCTGGTTTCACATCTAGCAAGTGAAATTAGGAGAGAATTTTGTAATTGGTCCTGAGAGATATGGTTAGAGCTAGACTTTGAACCTAAAAACTGTCTGTTTTGTTGTTGTTGCTGCTGCTGCTGCTGCTGCTTTTGATGATGATGCTGCTGATGATGATGATCCTGATGATGATGCTGATGATCACCAGGCTATACAAAGGCAGCAGCTTCATTTCAATGCCTTTTGGTACTATATCATGGTTAAAAATGAATTTGTGTTAGATAACATAACCTAGATGCTAGTTCAGCCCTCTGGAAGTCAGTTGAAATATGTTTGGCTATAATAAATGGATGCATACAAAATAGACCTTGAAGACAGAGAGGTGAAAAATGGCTCCACAGGAGAAAAACCTACCTGTATAAGAACAAAAACCTTTCAGAAAAGGTTGTGAGGTAGAAGCTCTGTATTAGTGAAAAATCCTATGGCCCTGCAATGTTTGCAGAAAAAATTTAATTTCTTTCTTGCCAAAGTACCACAAATCAGGTTCTAATACCAGTAGGGAATCCCTTTATCATCTCTAGGCCATCAAGAGCCAACTTCCTTCCTGACATGCCTTGCTCCACTTAACCTAGGCTACATCTAGCTGTACTCCCCTGGGACTTGAGAGGACCATTCCATGAATCTGCTTGTGTCCCAGGCCTTCAATTTCATTTACATATATGTTTGACTTCATTTACATATACATCTGAGACCTAGCTCCCACTCTAATCTGACACTGATTTGTTATATGGTTTATAGGCAAGTTCCTTAACTAAAGAACTTACTTTAGTCTATCTGTAAAGATATCAAAGCTTACCTTGCCTACCTCAGTAGATGGGAAAGGAATAAAATATCACAATATGAAGGCTAGGACTTTGGGAAAGCAAAAAAATAACTGAAATAAATATGAAACATAATTATTATTCTCTGTGCTTTTGCATTATCGCCTACAATGACATTTCTAAACCCATTAAGAGCAAGAATAAACTCTATGCCTTACCTTTTGGGAACTTAAGAATGTGAATCTTTCAGCTCCAACAAGCTTTTGCAGAAAGAGAAAGGGGCCATCTTTGTGCCTCTGACAGCTTCTTTATTAGCCTGAGCAGCTGTTTTTCTTTCTTTCATATTATTATAATTTCATTTTGTCTAATTTCTGGAGAGTGCTTTGCCTCTCTTCTTTTGAGAACAGTGGCTCTTGGTCGTTGTCAGAATTCTTACATAGTGAGAAGCAAAGTCCCAAGCAGGCTTGAGCAGACTCCTTTCTCTTGTGTGGGCAAAGGCACTAAGGACAGTAATTGACAGTGGTGGGGAGAGGCTTTGCAAACTGAGGACAAGTGTACAATTCATGCTACACAGGCTGACCTCCTCACCTGGGTAGCGTCTGAAGACACCTGCCTGGGATCATTAAGGCTTCTTGCCCAATTGACATAGTGTGACTGCCTCCGCTCATGGAGATGAACAAAGCCAAGCATTTACTGACTGGAGTGCAGAGATGAATACAATTTGCCTCTTCGGCCAGGCCAGGCACAGACAGCTGCTCATGCAAAGGGGTTTCAAATAAACGTGTTTCTATTTAGAATGTGTGTGTTTTGATTGAATTTGAAGAAAAGCATGAGGTGGCTCTCCCTCGGAAAACAAATTAATTATGTACTCCTGTGTGTCTGATGGTTGGAAGCCAGACATGTCTACAACAGCACTTCATGGAAAGAATTTCTTCCCTAACGAACGTGAGACTCTTCTGTAGGATAACAGCTGGTGTTTTTGCAAAGTCACATGGCTGCTGCCCCAAAAGAGTCTTTTAGGGAAACTTAGAACAATATAAATATTCTTTTATGTTTGACGCAGCTACCCCATGATTTTGTTGTAGGTGTTTTCTTCATTTTGGATGGTGCATTCAGAGTTGGCCCTGGAGTACTTCGGAGTTTGGATATAGGCTCTAGGAAGGTGATTTGCTGTTGAGTGTGCAGTTAAAAAGGTTCCAGGGAGGCAAGAGCTGGTAGACCAAGTGACAAGCCCAAACAGTTATTGGACTGAACCATTTGCATTTCCATTCAGTTCATGCTGTCTGGGCCAAGCTGTTGACTTAGCGCTGTTGTGACTTGGGTGGCTTTGACTCTTCCATTCAGGCTTTAGAAACATCATTGAGTTAACAGGCCACACACCAATTCACCCTTCTCCCTCCCTACTCTTCAGCTCCTTTGTGTTAGATAAGGAGGCCTTTCCCTGGTACAAAAAGGTAGCGAGCCTAAGGTTCCATGAGCAATGTGCCCCTTATACCACCCCCAATTTGGTCTTTGTGTGAGGCAGCTTTTGTTTCCCTCTAAGAATTAAAAGTTAATTGATACCTCAAATGGATGTTGGTCACAATGCATTTCGCCATCCAATGCAGTCCTGCATCCCATTAGATTAACCTTCTTCTGCAGTTCATTGTAAATAAACAGCCCACAACGAAAAAGCTTACCTACCTGAAGCATTGTATTCCCTCGGATTCTGCAGTAAGGCTAAAATTCTATGACAATGTCCCTGGGTTAATTAATTTAGATTAATGACTCTTGGAGCCCTGCTTTTCTTTGCCTTTTATACTTGCCACAGACTGCTGAAAAAGTTATTTCTAAATGTCTGAATGAGTCAGCCTATCCATCTCAACTCTAGAGCTTTAACTGTGATACTGCAAATTCTTCCAAATGAGCCTAGTCTACAACACAGGTGGTAATCTAGTATTGATGGACTGTACATTCATGTGATTCTTATGATTAGAATTTATTTTCATAAAACAGAAATGTAACTTTCTTCTAACCATGGAAGACAGAACATTCCATGGGGTCAACAGAAAGCTCCACTAAATTAAGTTGAGAAATAAAGAATATACTTACTAGACTGTTACCATTATCTTCAGGTACAGAGGAAATGTTTGAATGATCTGACATCTTTTGACAGAATTTAAGTTGCAATAATATGTTCTTGAATTTTGAAGCATAGAAGCATATAAGTTGTTCTTAATGCTAAACAGCTTATTTCTATTACATTTCAGGCAAAGCACACAGTAAGAACAATGTTTGTTCCATTAGAATTGTTTTCTCTGTCGTTTAAGATAATTAGTTTAGCAATGTGATGGATGGGTATGGTGGAGGATTAATATATATATTCTATTAGAGTTCCTATTTCTATTCACATTGACTGCATAATGCACTCCACACTCCTTGTATTATCGTAATTAAACTATGACTTTTCTGTCAGGTGGTGATGGTGTACATCTTTAATCCCAGCATTTGGGAAGCAGAGGCAGGAAAATCTCTGAGTTAGAGGCCAGCCTGGTCTACAGAGCAAGTTCCAGGACAGCCTACACAGAAAAACACTGTCTCAAACAAAAACAATGACTTCTTCAAAACATTCCAAATGGAACATAAATATCTAGAGATTCAAAACTAACATCCACAATGACAGAAAACATTTGGTAATTTTCTTTTTGGGTCTGGGTACCCTCTTTCAGAATGATGTTTCCAGTTTCATCTATTAACCTATGAATTTAGATATTTGATTATTTCTTACTCTCTACTCCATTTGGATGTTATTTCTTCTTTTTGTTCTAGAGCCTTCAGGTGTGCTATTAAATTACTAATATTACATATCTCCTATTCTTCTATGTATTCATTCAGTGCTATGAACTTGCCCCTCAGAACTGCCATCATTGCGTGACATCAGTTTAAATATGTTGCATTTTCATTTTCATTCATTTCTAAAAAAGTTCTTTTTACTTCATCTTAATTTCTGTCTTGACCCATTTTTTAAAATTCAGTGGTACATTGTTCAGTTTCCATGAGTTTGTATACTTTCTGTTGTTGTTAATATTCAGTTTTAATCTATGGATGTCAGATAGAATGTAGGGTATTATTTCCTTTTTTTGTTGTTTTTTATTCTTGTTTTTGTTTTTTCGAGACAGGGTTTCTCTGTATAGCCTGGGCTGTCCTGGAGCTCACTCTGTAGACCAGGCTGGTCTCGAACTCAGAAATCTGCCTACCTCTGCCTCCCAAGTGCTGGGATTAAAGGCATGCGCCACCACTGCCTGGCCTTCTTTTTTTTTTTTTTAATCTGTTAAGGATTACATTGTGTTCATGTATGTGGTCAGTTTTGGAGAAAGGTTCATGAGGTGCTGAGAAGGTATATTTGTTTGTATTTGGGTGAATGTTTTGTAAATATGTTAGGTACATTTGGTTTATGACACCAGTTAGCTCCAATATTCCTCTGTTTAGTTTTTGTTTGGATGACCTGTATATTGGTGAAGGTGAGATACTGAAGTCTCCCACTGTTAGTGTGTGATGGTCAATATGCAATTTAAGTTGTAGTAGTGTTTTTATTATGAACTTAGGTGTCTTTCTCTTTGGTGTATAAATGTGTAGCATTTCAATATCCTCTTGGTAGATTTTTCATTTGTGTATGTAGTATCCTTCTCTATCTCTTCTAATTAGTTTTGTTTTGAAGACTGTTTTGTCAAATATTAAAATCACAAAACTTGTTTCCTTCTTGGATCCATTTGCTTGACCTTTTTACTCTGAGCCTATCCTTGGTAGTAAGTTGTATTTTCTTAGACACCTAGAAAAGTGAATTCTGTTTTCTAATCTGCATGCTAGTCTGTGTCTTTGGGTGGGTGGGAGGGGAATTGAGTCCCTTAATATTTAGAGTGTCCTAATAATGAGCAATGTTCATTTATTTCTGTAATTTTGTTGTTATGTTATGGGTTTTCTTTTTCGCCCTCTTTTGACTTACTGTTCTGGTCTATCTGGTCTTTGTGTTTTTTGAATGTGGTTAACCTCTTCAAATCGATGTTTTTCTTCTAGTGCCTTCTGTAGAGCTGGTTTGGTAGATAGGCACTGCTTAATTTTGTTTTTATTGTGGAAAGTTTTTCTTCATCTATTGTGATTGATAGTTTTGCTGGTATAGCTTGGCATCTGAGGTATCTTAAAGTTTGTAGAACATCCATCCGGCCCCTTCTGACTTTCAGATTCTCTATTGTAGAATTCACATATTATTCTAAGGAGTCTGCCATTTTATTACTTGGTTTATTCCCTTGAAGCTTTTAATTTTCTTTCTTTTGTCTGTACACTTAGTGTTTTGATTATTATGTGTCATGGGAAATTTCTTTTCTGGTGTCTATTTTGTGTTTTGTTTGCATTTTGTACCTTGATAGGGAACCCCCTTAGATTATTGAATATTTTTCCATGATTTTGTTGAGAGACTGATCTCTTAGCTTTTTATTTGATGTACTAAATTTTTTTATTTCTATTTTTATCTAAGTTGAATGATTTATTTAGTGATTCTACTTCTACTTTCATATCTTGAATTGATTTCATTGTATCATTCCTCTGTTTCTGTTTTCATATATTTCATTATGGGATTTATTCATATCTGCTTTGAAGTCCTCAAACACCTACCTAATTGCTATTTTGATGTCCGTGGCCTTTTCCTCAGCTGTGTTGCATTTCTCAGGGCCTACTAGAGTTAGGGTTACTGGCTTCAGGTGGGTGCATATTGTCTTTGTTGTTATTATTTGTAGTTTTGAGCTGGTGTGTGAGCATCTGGGATTTGGATGGTTGAGGTGATTCTAGGTGTTGATATCTGGTCTTGTTTTTGTTGGGTGGGCGTTCCATCCCTTGGTTTCTATTGCGCTCTTCAGATCTTAGGAAAGTGTGGGTAGCTGTGGATTTCCTGGTAGAAGGTGTTCTGCAGGTCAGTAGGTGGCAGAAAGCAATAAAGGTCATTAGGAGAAAGGGCTGAGAGGGGATTCAGGAAAGAGGATCTTTTTCAAACAAAGAGGCATGGTTCCCGGAAGTTAGAAGTGTGGTGGAAGGAAGAATTCCTTCCAGTAGGCTGCAGTAAGGCAAAGAATAATCTAGAGAGACAGGGATAGGCAGGCTAGGGGAATGCTGGATCTGATAGACATTTATGATGTTACCAGGAGACACAATGTGACAGCAATCATTCTGCCCCCTATTTCTGCAATGTTCCTTGAGCCTGAGGTGTGGGGTTGTCTTGAATATGTATCAAGTGGGACTTCCTTGCTGAGTTTTAATTGGGTCATTTGTTTCATTGACTATTTTTTTTTTTTGCTTTATTTATATACTAAGAATATTACTCCTCTGACTGATGTATAGCTGAAAAAGATTCCTATTCTGTGGGTTCTTTTTCACTTGATTATTTTCTTAGCTCTACAGAAGCTTTTTAATTTTATTAGGTCCTACAAGTTAATTTAATTCCTGTCCTATTCAGAAAGTCTTTTCCTACACTTCCATTTTGTAGGGAACTATACTTTTCTCCAATATGTTTTAATCATTTTAGCATTTTGGGTCTCAAATTGAAATCTTTGATCCACTTGGAGATAATTTATGTTTAAGATGATAGATATAGGTCTAATTTCATTCTTCTTCAGGTGGACCATGTCTAATTTTTAATTAGGGTATTTATTTTCTGAATGTTTATGGCTTTTGTTTTGGTTTGTGTGTGTGTGTTCTTTGTGTATTCTAGAGACTAATACTCTGTCAGCTATATGGCTGGTAAATGTTTCTTATCTAAAAGGCTGCCTCTTCACTACAATGATGATGTCCTTTGCTGTCTAGAAGCTTTCACTTTCATTAGATCCTATTAATTAACTGTTTGTCTTAATGTCTGAGTTCCTTTATCTGCTTGAAGTTGAGTTTTGTTCAGGGTGAGAGATAAGGATCTACTGCATTCTTCTTCAGTTAGCTACCTGGTTTGAGCAGCACCATTTGTTGAAGATGATGCCTTTTCTCCTAGGTGTATTGTTGGCCTCTTAGTCAAAAATCAAATGGTTGTAGAAGTGGGAGTTTATATGTAGGTTCTCAATTCTATCCCATTCATCAGTGTCTGGTTTTCATGCTAGTACCATGCTGGGGTTTTTTTTTTAATCAATATAGCTTTGTAGTATAACTTGAAATATGGAATGGCGATATCATCAGTCATTCTTTTATTGTTTGGGGTTGTTTTAGTCTTATGGGTCTTTTGTGTTTCATATGAAACTTTAGATTTTTAAAAAATTTCTGTAAAAGATTGAAATTTTGATGGGGATTGTCTTAAATCTGTAAATTGCATTTAGTAGGATGGTCATTTTCACAATATTAATCCTACCAATCCATGAATATGGGATATTTTTCAATCTTCTGTTATTTTCTTCAATTTTCCTTTCACTGTAATGAAGTTTTCATTGTCTTTTACTTCCTTGGATGTATTTATTTCATGCTATTTTATTTTTTTTCTTGAGTCTGGTTGTGAGTGGAATTATCTCCCTGATCTAATTTTCAGTATGCTTATCATTTGTATATAGGAAGACTAATGATTTTTTGTGTTAATTTCATTTTCATTTTCTTTTCCTCTCCTGCTTTAGACCCTTTCCTTCTCCCACAGAGTCTTCCTCTTACTTCTATATCATATTATACACATATATATCTACCTATATACAGTTTAATCTAGAATCTACAAGCAAGAGACACATGCATTTGTGTTGCTAATCAAACTTAATCTCCAAGTCCATTCACTATGCTAAAAATGACCATAATTTCCTTCTTTACAGCTGAATAAAACTCTATTGTGTATATATTCTTTTGTTTCTGTCTACTGATGGGCATATCAGCTGGTTTCATTTTCTGGCTTTTGTGAATAGTGCTGCAGTAAATATGGATGTTCGTGTAACTCTGTGGCATTACTGACTTAGATTCCTTGGTTATATATTTAGGAATGGTTTATCTGGGTAATATAATAGATGCACTTTCATATTTATCTTGAAATGCCATGGGATTTTCATAGTGCCCATAGCAGTAGTTCATAATAGAGAATGAGTTTGTCATCCAACAGGTACATAGAAATGTCTCATTGTATTTTTGTGATCACAATTGATGTAGAAAATGATACTGGTATCTTGATAGAAGAGTTGAGGGAAACATCTAAATGGGCAGTAAGAGAATCAGTAAGGGATTACTGAGTCATTGTGGACACTACAGAAAAAGGAATAGCCACAGTAATAGTTCTGTCTGTGTTTATTGTTACAGTATTTTATTCCTCGTGAATTTGGGACCATTAATTTGTGATTTTCAGAATTAGCTGGAATATTATTTAATCACAGTTACTGGACTTTCTGTGTTTCATTACATTTTGTGCCCAAAGCAAGAACCTCTCTCAACCCATCTGAGATCCTAGTCCCAACCTATTGCTACTAATCCTATGATGCATGAGCCAGTCCCTAAAACCGGGCATTATCCACTCTAATATGCCAGTAGTACTGAGGATGAGAACCCTTGACTTGAAATTCTAGAAGGAGTATACCTAAGGGAGGGACTGGCCGGAGTGGACAGTAACCACATTCATTCACTTCATAACAGCAGGCACTCTTCACCCTGCTACTTTGGCTTCACAGGTGCTATGTGACACACATGTTGATCTATCTTTTGTCACACCCATCTCAGGAGAACCAGACTGTGTACTGCACTACAGCATCAGAGTCACTCCCCAGCCATGAATTAATTCTAGTTTTATTTTTGATGCTGTGATTAACTACTGTGACCCAAACCAACTTGGAGGGAGGAACAATTCCAGCTGACAGTGCATCACTGAAGGAAGTCAAGGCAGGAGCTGAAGATAAAAGCTTGAACTCTGTAGTAGGAGCTAAGGTGGGAGGAGTAAGGAGAGGAAGAGAAGGAGTAAGGAGAGGAAGAAGAGAAGGAAGAGGAAGAACTAGGAGAGAGAGAGGAAATAGAGGCGGATGTTCACATGTCTGTAGCAGTCAAAGGTAGTTGGTATATCTAGGTTGGGTATTGGGTTACACTTCTGATTGTATGGGTATCTTGTTACTGATCACTACCAAATATTTAAGCCTTTGATTAATCTTTAAGCATTAGAGTCTCACCTTTTGCTGGGCCCACATGGATGGCAAGATGGTCTGGGCAATGCCCAGCCTTGCAGAGACAGAGAGGAAGATTGGCAGAGCCATCTCCCACGCTGGTGTCTCGTGGGTGGCAGGACTGGTGTTTCTGGCTGACCGATTCTAGCTGCAGTGCACACATGGCCTCCGGCAGAGAAACTTGACGGCTGAGCTAGGCAGAGCCGCTGCAGCTTGACCGGAGGCTGTTTTAAATAATTACTTCAACAGAACTCATACATGTTTGCTAGTCTACACAGCACTAACTCCAACCAAGGACTCATGGAGATGTTGCTTGCTAATTGCCACCTTATATTCAATGAACTTTCTTATACAGTTCAGCACCACCTGCCTAGGAATGGTGCTGCCTAGAATGAACATCAGTCAACAATCAAGACACACCCATTCTAGCCAAGTCCACAAGCCAGTGTGGTTTAGGCAGTTCCTCAATTGAGACTCTTAGGTGATTCTTGCTTGTGGCATGTTGACATTTAAAACTAACCATCATAGCTACTGATCTGTACTTGAGTAGGATCACAGGAACAGTGCACCATGTTCCGCCAACTGTAAGTGTCAAATGAGTTTTACTTCCTCTAACAAGAAAAAAAAAAAAAAAGAATCTCTCAAGTCCTTTCCTTGAAAAATATAATAAGATTAATAAATATTTTGCTGTAGGATTGTGATGATGTAATTTAGAGAGTTATCGTAAATGAAGTCTTCTAAAGCACCTTTTCAGATGTAATAATTTGACATGGAGGGTTAATTTGCAACTGTTTTAGTCTTCTCTAAATAATAAGGGATGCTGCCCGGTAAAAAGCTGATGAATGCAAGGTAACAATGGATACTTAAATTAAAATCCTTCCACTAGTTACCTTAAGTAAATGAGTTAGCATCTACAGGCCACATTAAATGATGGTACTAATAGTGTTAACTGAGTTTAGCATTAGGGTGAGATGAAATGCCAGGGGTTCTATTGTATAATAGATAATGTATGTTTGGTTTTATTCTCTCCCTTAAAAGAGTATCTGGACTCATTTTTATTGTTGTATTTATTTTTAGAGACAGGTATCCTGGCATCTTAGGCTAACTTCAAACTTTCTGTGTAGTGTTGAACAACATTGAACTTCTGATTCTCCGGCCTCTATGTTCCAAGTGCTGGTATTACAGGCTTGTGCCACTGTACCAAGTATATTGGTGTTAGGGATGGATTCCAGGGCTTTGTGAATGCTAGTAGAATGCTCTACTAACTGACTTATAGCCCCCACATAAAACATATTTTACTTGGAAAAAGTAAAGATTTCATTTCCTTTAACTGGAAGTATAATAATAGCAGTAATAGTAAAGATATACATATATAAACTTGGAAAAGTATCACTAGGAGAATCCAATACAACATCTTCCCACCTAAAATCTAGAAAGCTGTGGATTTGTTTCTCCAGGTTCTCCTCACCTGTGTCTTTACCCTGTCCCTAAAGCCAACTGGGCTGCTTTAGCTTTAGCTCTATCGGAGCAAAGAGCTAATAAGGCCAAGGTCAGAGCTGTACCCTATGGGGAGCAGTCAATTTTGCTTCCTTCTTTGGCCCTCTCTTGTCTTTCTAACCCTACTAGTTAGCTTTCTCCTGGGTTTTCCACAAGGGTATGAGAGAGAGGGAGTATGGCTGTAGAGTCACCCTAATACCAACACAGCTAAGTCTTTATACTAGAAGGACAACCCGCATTTTACTGGGCCTTGAGAACACACGATCAGTACTGATGACTGCATAAAGGCCATAATCACAGCATATAGGTTATCACTATTTTCATTTTACTGTATCCTGTTATATTCTATATGGTCCCATCTGAGAGGTGCAGCCATTGATGCTCTATCATGGTCCTTGGGTATTTAAGGCCATATAAACTGAGCCCTGCCATTGTCACAGTGCCATAGAACAAGTTCTATAAGACGTGCAACAAGGTTCAATGTTGTTGAAAGGCTGTTGTTGGTAAGCATCCCACTACTGTTGTGATACGTTTGGGACATTGAGTATAAAACTGAACAGCAAAACTCTCTGCAATCCAAGGTGAAGGCAGCTTTTCAGAGAGCTATTGATTTAGTTTGTGTGTGTCTTTGCTAACCCACTACACCTCTCTCCCAGAGCAGTATGAATTTTACTGTTCAGTTATAAACAAAATAGCATCAGCAAAAGTCTTCAGTACAAAGGCAGTTAGTTTCTCTTCCGACTTCTTACATATTTCATTCATTTGTGTCAAAATAAGAAAGACACTCAGTTAATTGTTTCTAAACATACTGCCTAAATTGTGCTCACCTGTCAGGACAAGGCCTAGCGATTGTTTTTGGAGTTAGTTTAAGGTTTCAAGGCATTTCCTCAGAGAGCCAGAGGCTTGGGAAAGCCTTTCCATTTGTGCTTTGACTTCCTGCCTGAAAGCTTAGCTGATTCGCACCAGGTACTCCTGACTAATTAATCACAACCGAATGATGATATCTTGCTTGCATGTGCTTGTGCATGCATGAGCAGGATGGGATGGGAGATAGAGGTAGCAGGGTGCTAGATAGTCTGTGTGGGTATGTAAGGAGTAGAGCGTATCTTTCTCCTAATTTTTACACACTAGAAAAAATCTAATGCACTGCAAGACAAGCTTTCTGTGTTCTAGTGAGTCTTGTTAACTATTTTAAAAAGCAGGCTGATGTACTTTTGAAGATGTTTTTTTTTTTTTTTTCAGTTTTAAACAATGGGAAGTAATTCTCTAGGCTCATGTGTTTGAATGCCTGGACCCCAACTACTAGTGTGTTTTGGCAAGGTTGTAGAATCTTTATGAGTGTGGTCTAGTTATGAAAAGTGGGACATTAGGGGCAGGCCTTAAAGATGCTATTTGCTTCTGGTTCCAGGCAGAATTCTTTGCTTACTGATTTGCCAAGATCTGAACAGGCCATTTTCTAACCTCTCACTGCCAAAACCTCAGCCCCTCAGCTACCATTCCTTCCTCATGATAATGGACTGTATTTTCTGAAATTGTGAAACAAACAAACAAAAAACCCCTTTCTTCCTTAAGAGAAGGCAAAAGCTTTTAAGGTATGCCCTTGAAACAACAGAACACCTTGAAATAATAGAACACTTTCACTATGGTAAATGAAATTATACAGTCCAGGCTAAAACTTGATAGGCATAGATTTTTATTATAAAAATATTGTGACACATTAAAATGTAGATTAATATAATATAGACCTCAGATACCCCATAAGTCACTTTAATGGCCATTTCTCTTTCATCTCTTCCCAACTATTTTGAAGCAAACCTACCCTATCTCATTGCCTTCATAATTAATATAATGGTGATTGCTATGACAATTTTATTGTTTTTTTAACATCTGTGTGTGTGTGCACACGTGTGTGTGAATGTGTGTGTGTGTGTGTGTCCATGGAGCACCTGCTCACAAGCATGTGCACAAATCATGGCACAAAACAAACTCAAGTCCTCCATCAAGCTTTTTGCAGCTGACACCATTACCCGCAGAGCAGTCTCCCTGGCCCTGGACCATTTTCAATAGATTTGCAGAGTGACAGAAAAGCTTGTGATGGGTGAGACTCTCATCCAGAGTAAGGGGCAGGAATGCTATGACAGTTTTGAGTCACAAAATCTTTTAACACCTAAAGCCTGAAATGTGCTGGATGCTTGAGGCAAAGATACTCAGAAAACATCTGACACCAAGCGCCCCTACAGCCAACAGCTGGGAAGAGTTCCAAACGAAGAAGTGGGCCAATGCTAAGAGAGTAGTGCAATGAAATGGAATAGAGTCAGTGAAATTCAAGCACTGTCTATATTCCATGGGTCATTTTCTGTAGTCCTTAAAATATTTGTGGTAGGTACTAGTATTTTCCCAATTTTACAGAGGAGAAAATTAAGACTTACAGAAGTCAAAAGTGTAATACAATCAATGAGTTCAACACCATTGTCAATGTTTTTAACTACTATTTAGTCCCACCTTTCAACTAACCTCCTTGGAAAACAGGTAGTCATGAACTCACAAACACCAAGTTTTCTCTGAATCTTAGTTAAAACTCAAGTCAAGTTATTTGGAACACATCCCTCTATTTATTCACATACATCCTTCATATATATGCTAGATACCAAAATATTCCAGGATTCTTTCCATCCATGAAGAGCTGTTAGTGAAATCTCTTTGTTTTAGGGTAAGATTGCCTCTTTTAAAAGCAACTGATGTTAAAGCTTGACTCTCTAGTCATTTGAACTGGTTTTTTGTTATATATAACAGAGATTTAGTGTAGTTGGTGTAGGCAATCAAAATTTTCTTCTGGAGAATCTTCATTCTCAAGGAATCAAAAGATAAGGGTACCGCCAGACTTTAAGACTACTCTGGGACCAGATATGTGGTAGATGGTTGAGACTTTCGTACTTGTTACATTTCTGCCATATTTAAACATCAGCTTGACTATCACTCTCCATGTTTCTCTCTGTCTGTCTCTTTCTCTGTCTCTCTGTCTGTGTCTATCTCTGCCCTCTCTCTCTCTCTCTCTCTCTCTCTCTCTCTCTCTCTCTCCATTAATTGAGACTAAGTTTTCCTAGTCTCAATTCCAAGTTCACAGACAGCTGAGCACCCCTGAATCAGTCAATGTGGCCAAAGAGGGGGTAAATGTTGTACAAGCATAGATACCAGTACCCAACCTTATAAGCATGAAGATTTAAGAGGGAGGGATGGATAGTACCCAGGAAGGGAAGGAAGAGGGAGGTCAGAGAGACAATTTAAAAGGTCTTCACTGAGGCAACTACTAACAGATACTACAGAAGAGTGTCATTTTATGCATTCAAGTATTTTTTAAATATTTCTGTTGGAAAAGCAGATGACTCAAATAGTGCTCAAATACCTGCCATTTCTGCATATTGGATACTAAAATTTAAAACAAAAATAAATAAATAAAAATAATGTCTCACTGCACACTTCCCATGAGCACTTAACCTCCTCTCCCCTGTATTTTAATTGTCTGACAGTTTCTGAATATAAGAGTCAACAACTTATATTTTACTCTGGTTTGTGCCGATATTCACAATAATTAAGACAAGAGAATCACGCGACACCACGAGGAAAACAACAATACCAACCAACCAGAGCCCCCAGGTCTAAATCACCAGCCTGGGAGCGCTTAGGGAGGGACCCATGGCTCCAGCTATATATGCAAGGGAGCTATATATAAGTGGGAGAAGAGATCCTTGGTCCCATGAAGGCTGGACGTCGTGGGGGGGTATTCGAGGGTCGGAAGGGGAGGTACGGGGGAGGGTAGGTGGGGGTACACTATCATAGAAGCAAGAGGAGGGGGGAGGGATAGGGAGTTCCTGGGAGGGAGGGGGGAAAATGGGGTAAGGGGAGCACATCTGAAATGTAAATAAAATTTCCAATAAAAAAAAAAAGACAAGAGAATCAGTGTAGATGCCCATTCCAGATGAGTGGGAAAATGGTACACATACAATACAGTTTGACTCAGCCATGAAGAAAAATGAAATCATGTCATTTGTAGCAAAATAAAATCATATCACTTGTGGGGAAATTGATGGAACTGGCTAAATTAACTAGATTTTTTGCCAAATTGGCCAGATTAGCTAAATCTATTATCCAATAAGGCAAATAACCAGTCACAAAAAGACCAACATCATATAGTTTCTCTGATAAGTTAAAACAACAACAAAAAAATACCACTTTAACCTAAAAACAAGGTAAACTATTAGGAAGAGGAAGAGGTCCAGAAAGAAAGAACTTAGGAAGGAAATTGCGATCAAAGTCTGGCATAAAGCATACATGTAAATATTAAAATAAACCCCACTAATTTGTATAATTAATAGGACTGAAAAACTATAATTTTAAAAATCTTATTTCTCATGAGGTTCTTGGGACTCCAGAAGGTAGTGTTAACTGAGTCTGCAGAGTGTATTTCAGTGGCATAGTACTTGCCTCAAGTGTGTGAAGCTCTGGTTTCTAGCCCCTGCATTGAAAGGGAAAACAAAACAAATAATTAATTCTTTGCTTTATAAATCTAGAAGAATTCAATGAATGATCCTTACATTAGTTCTATGCAGTGGTAATTCTACATCAAAAATAGCAAAGTTTTGCCTTCAAGTCATTTTCAAATTCAATCTAAACCCTCATGTCAATTTTGTGGTATAGCTTTTCTATTTTGGCTTAGCTTTGATGTTGCTAGGCCTTCTAAGAGTGTGTTGTTGGGACTGGCGGAGGCCATTAATGGACTCGAATGTTTGGTGAGTAGGATCTGGTGGCAGTTAAGAAGATGCAAGCCACATAAATTGAATGGTTTGCATGTGTTTCCCAGTTCCCTTTTGGGAAAGACTCATCTTTTGTCAGAAAAGAGGGGGAGGTTCAATTCTTCAGGAAGGAGCTGTGCAAAAAAAAAAAAAAAAAAAAAAGGGAGCTGATTTTCTACTTAGACTTACAAAAAGTCATTGAGAGGACGCATGTAAATAAGGGTTGCAAGGTCAGTCCTTTAGTCTTTAAGCCAGAATGATGCTTAACATTCCAGACCACGACCTTCTGCAAACCACCAGGACCCTCTTCAAAGGCCACCTTTGCCCTGTTGCCAACTTACTAGTACAAGGTGGAAATTCCATTTTGAGTGCTAGAGTAAGAGCAATCAATACTATTTTTATATTGCTCTCCCATTTACAAATCAGTCCCTTCCCATGTGCATTTTCTCATTAGGTCTAATCTATCTATTTTATGGATGAGGCCATTGGCCTAAGGAAGAATGGTAACACAGTAAGTCACAAATCTAGGATTCAAAAGTAAACATTTTTGCTCCAAACCTTGTCATATCCTGAATGTACTACATGGCTACTCCATAGGGCTATGTTGTTGGAAACTCTCCAAAGCCAGAGTATACCACAGCGTCCTTCTTCGAGTGACAGAAGATTTAACGATAGTAGTACTAGGCAGGGGTACAGAAGTTGATACTTCACAGCCTTGTGTTTTATTTGGGGAATGAGAGGCCACAGAGAATGATATGCAGATGCTTTATAATTACATTTTTTTAATAAAAAACACACTTTGTAATTTGAAGACCTGCTATATAGAGAAAAATTAGAGCCAATCAAAATGCTTCCCTCGTATCTTCCTGTCCCTCTTCCTTCATTGTGAAGGGGTAAGTACATTGGGAGGCTAAAAATCTTCCTAAAATCCAGATGTATCCCAAAAGCAGATCTAGGCTGGAGGAGCTCCCAGCACTACCCTTCAACAATAAGCTCCATTCCAGGAGTTTGAAATGATCCAATTAGCAGCAACCTGGCAATGTCTCTAGGAGCATGGTGCAGCTGCAAGTTTGTGCTTAATTTCCTTAGCTCTCCTCTGTCTTGTGAATGCTGTGGAAAAGATACGGCTTGTCTGATTTTTACTAATGTTCATGGGTCCACCGGCAGCTCCCCCTTCTTTAGATCCTTTCCTTTCAGATTCTGAATTAGCTACTCCACTGAGAACACAGCCAGGGCATGATGTCGAATCTCTCTAGACTCATTGTCACTAATTAAATGCCAACCTCATGGCACCCCTCTGCCTCTGGACAAGGGAAGTGATGGCACTTGTGCAGGCAGAATATTCTTCACGTAAATCTGAATGAAACAGGCCTGGGAATTTAATGGGTGCTAATAGAACCATTATGATTACTTACTGGTGTTTTGACTGTGTGTCAGGGTGAGCAGTTTGCTTGATACATTCCCAAGTGAAGCAAACACTGTTATCTCCTCATTTCTTACAGCCTTTCCCACTCACCTGGAACCGAACGCTTCCCCCTGTTGTATCTTATCTAGGACCAAGGAAATGCCACTAACACAGGTAAATATGACCTCTGTGAACTAGCAGAAGCCTTTCTCAGTGGGATGGCTTGAAGCTCTACTTTGCAACATGAGATTCATTTCAAAGTAGCCTAATCTGAGTGTATACCTAACCATGATTTGTTGGTAATTTCTAGTGGTTTGTTAATGTACTTATTCCTTATTAAATGTACTTATTAAATTAAATTAATGTACTTATTCCTTAAAATCATTGTCGAGGGGAGGAGAAATGGGATGAGGAATTGTGGGAGGGCAAACTGGGAGGTGGGTAACCACTGGACTATAAAAAAAAAATAAAAGTAATAAAAAATACAAAAAAATCATTGTCAAAATTTATTCAGATGAAGACTGAAATTCCATAACATTTAAAAAACATTTGTGGTAGAAAATACTAGTACTGTTTGCTAAATTTATATTCTTGGTACCATCAAATTTTAGAATGTCACAAGTAAAGATGAATATGATAGTTGTATAAAAACATGGTTGCCAGGTAAAATATAGGATGCTCTGTCGAATTTGAGTTTCAGATAACATGTAATTTTTTTGCCTAAGTTTATCTCATGCAGTGTTTATGATCCACTTACACACACACACACACACACACACACACGCCTTTGTAGTTTATCTGTGATTCTGATTAAACTGGCATCCTGTACTTTTGCTTGCTAAATTTGGCAAGACTAGTAAAAATCACTGCCATTTCCTCATGACACGAAGCCATCAGTTCCAATAGCATTCATTCTTACTGCACGGCCTAATTGAAATAAGCCTGTTAATAATGAGCAAGCAACTGGAAAGGAGCGCGTTTTAGTGGGATCTCTATTAGATGGTCTATTTTACAAATAATGTCAGAACTGTGTATAAAGCAGTATATGCTGCTATACATCATCGAACGTTGAGGATTCCATATTGTGATTAATGAGAAGAGCAGCAGAAGGAATCTTGGAACAGTGTGTCCTCCAGCTGCGACAGAGAGCCAGGCTGCAATTAGGAAGAATCACAAGAGCTTATCAGGCATATGTTTGGATTTCTTTTGCTGCTATTAGGAAAGACCATAGATCTGTAAAGGTGATTAGTCCACAATACTCCACAGCTTCAGCCAGGATCAGAAACATTTATAGTGTTCCTTGAACTGCTTTTAATGTAAAGAGGATTGGGGGGATTACTCGATGAAAGGAGTAATTAATAATGAGAGCGCAGGCAGCACTCACTATTTGTTGAAGGCCCAATGTGGGCCAAGCACTGTGCTCCGACTGTTGGCTTCCTATTGGACTCTGGCTAATCCCAGTTTCTTTTTTTTTTTTTTTTTTTTTTTTTTTTTTGGTTTTTTTCGAGACAGGGTTTCTCTGTATAGCCCTGGCTGTCCTGGAACTCACTCTGTAGACCAGGCTGGCCTCGAACTCAGAAATCCACCTGCCTCTTAATCCCAGTTTCTAACTCAGGCCTGAGTCAGCCAGTCTGCTGACATCCTTCCATAAATGATGGACTTCATACCAAAATGTCTCTTCTTAAAATACAGGCCGTGTATTCATTATACACTTGTGGCATACATTAATTGGGGGATAGAGATTAGTTGTGTTTCTAGAACTCATTAACCAAGTAATATCAGTTTAGGGACATTGCAGTTTAAGACCCAAAACATGGAAGACAATTTGTCACATCAATTTCACGATTTTTTTCTTTACCAAATTAAGACAATGCATTAGGTTGTATACTGCTTTACAGTTGTTAATATTGAATTTTAAATATTTTGTTGGCACAATGTTGTTCAGTCATTTGATTAGAAAACTCGTTTAGAGAAACTCTTAGTCTCAAGGAACATTGCCTGGCTAAGGAGAAAGACAGGAGAGACAGAATTTCCACAACATTAACCCTGAAACTTAAAAGTAGTCAAGGGATCCATTGTGTCCCAACACACACACACACACACACACACACACACACACACACACACACACACTGGATTTTCTTTCCACCTGCTTCTATCCTTTCTCAAGAATGACAGAAATGCAGCAATAGTCCTGACATATATTCATGCTAACACCAAGTCTTGGGTCTCTGTGGAAAAACACTGAAACAGCAGGCTATAAGCTAATGTAAACAGGTGGCTTCTGTGGAAATTTACCAGCCCAAGTAGTCATAGGTCTTATAAATAGGTAGCCTCGGTGGACAGTTCCAACTTAGATAAGGACAAGTGAATCATAGGCAGAGTCATAGTGACCTGTCCCCTGAACCTACACCCAGCTGATACCCGTTCTGAAAGGTATCTGTACTCCCCCTGAACACCTATGCTCCGGTGCCATTTCCTTCCCCACATCCTGCCTTTTTGTGTTTATAACCCCTATGTAAATAAGTAAATTATGATGTGATTTAAATAAATAAATAAATTTTAAAAAATTACCAATCATAAACGTATAAAAATGTATGTATTCATGTATGTTTGACTTATCCTACTGGTTATATAATTAAACAAAAATGTATATAGAAAAATAAAAAGAATGTAACAGTCAAAGAAAAAAAAAAGAATGACAGAAATGATGAGGAATTCGATCTTTTACAGAATGAAGACAGGGTTCTCATGTGTGACCCTTCTGAGCTTGGAGAGTTAGTACCCTCTGGGCTTTTGTACCACACCTTCAAAGAGCTGGCTGCAGTTTCACAACTGCCCCTTTTATTACCTGATCTAAGATAAAAAGGAACTTCTGGTGATGAGTCAGAGTCCTGCAAGAAGGACCCTGACTGTCAAATGAGAAAATAATCTTTTAGATAGACCAAGGGCACTAACTGTTTAATTACAGAGGCTAACCATCTTGACTTCAAACTGTCCTTGGGCTTAGTCTGGGTGCTCAGTTTCCTTTTAATATGTCTGCAGTAAAGTGTAACCACTATGTACCAAAGATAGAAGTATGCCCATCGAGGGGCCTGAAATCAGTGATATATCCTTCTGGGTTAGTGAGCTTTTAACCACAGAGCACACATTTGAAGAACAAATTAAAACAATAGTCCTCCTCTATTAAAATAAGGAAAATAGTAGCTTTTTATTATTCATAAAGAAAAGGGTTGGAGTATTCTGAAGGAAGAAACTAGAAAGCTGAGGACGGGTGTTACAGTGATAACCAGGTACAAGAACTGAAATTCGGGGAGGAACAGCAGTACTGGGAAACCATCCCACACTCATTTCTGTTGCTTGAGAAAAGCAAACTGCATTTGTTTGCAAAAGTAACTGCATTTTCATTATTTGTTTATTTATTTATTTATTTTACTTTAAGACAAGGTGTCACTTCATGGCTCATGCTGGCCTCAAACTTGGGGCAATCCTCCTGCCTTGGTATGTCCTTTTTTGATGATATGTTCGAAGTGACAACAATTGATCCCTGATTTTATCCTTGCTCTTTTTGAATAAATCTGAACCTCATAAGTAAATCACTTGAAAATAGCCAAGGGTGGGGAGACAGAAGCCAATCAGCACAGCTATTTGGTAATGCATACAACAAACGGAATTTGTGTGGTATTTTGTAGACTCTTTAGTGAGACAGGCAAGGATCAATAATTAACATTTCCCAATTGCTTTAAAATTATTCATTGATCACAATAGCACATCTGTAAAGACATTTCCATATGAGAAGCATAAGGCTCTGATCTATTTAGATCAGACCACCTGGTCCCCAATTGACAGCCCCCAATTTACAAATGAATCATGTCATGTTGCAGACATTAGGATGTAAGTCAGTCGGAAATCTGGAGCATGTTTTCCCGGAGTAGTGACATTTTTCATGATGGGTGATTTTTTTAGGAAAACTGCCAAACACACATGCTTGCCTTTAAATTATACCATGAGTTTTCCTACAAGTTTATTTAAATCATATTATAACTAAAGGACACTAATTCTGCCAGCTAGCCTAATAAACTAAATAGAGGACTAAAGACCTATATTTTTCCACAAGGTACTTGTAGCAATGATACAGATGATCTGATTTAGACTAGAGAACTCAAGTCTGCGTAGTAAAGGTCTCTCAAAACAACTTTGCCTCAGTCACTCCTCATTTGGGAAGGGCTAGGTTAGAAGACAGTAATGAGGTGCTAATAACTTGACAGCTGCTGTAAACCAGTATTCCTAGAAGCGCAGTGGTTAAAGCACTGTCTGGTGTGACGCTGGAATATTGGAAATTGACTTTCTCTATTTTAGTGCCACTTAGAAAAGTGGGGGAAGATATGAGAAGATGGTTGAGATTCTGTTTGGATTTTTTTTTTAACATACCAGCCCCCATGCAAATAATAAGAAACTGTGTTCTTGTTTCAAACACTGATATGTTGTGTGTACATGTATATGTGGGTATATGTGTATATGTGTGTGTGTCCTTCAGTGTCCATGGGGGTTTGGTTTCATGACCACACACAGAAACTAAGACCTTTAACTGCACCAATCTTTCATGTACGATAATACAGAAAGGCTGAGTGTTGGTAAAGTCCTTGCAATGAAAGAATGAGGACCTGAGTTTGATCCCAGTACCCACGTAAGAATGGCAGGTGTGATGGTGTGTGCCTAGAATTTTGCTACTGTAGATGCAGAAATAGGGAGATCCTAGGACTTGTTGCCCAATAAGCCAGTGAAGAGACATTATCTAAAAAAATAAATGAAAAAAAAAAAAGGATTAAAGTGGACCCTATCTGAGGAAGAATACTCAGTGTTGTCCTCTGATTGCCACATAATATGTGCACAGACACATACACGTGTTCTTGCATAGACATGAACTTGTGCACATGCATACAGATACAAAGATGAGCCAGATTAAAAAAGATGAAACAGTATTTGCATAAAATATATGCACATCTTCCTGTATACCTTAAATTATCTGTCACTTACAATACCCAGTGCAAAGTAAATGCAATACAAATAGCAGTCATCCTGAACTGCTTAGACAATGATTATAGAATGTAAGTCCAGATATATTCAGTATATAATACTATCTTTTTCTAGAATGCTTTATTATTTCTGTTTTCATATTGATTTGTTTGAGGCAGGGTCTCACTTTATATCTCTGGCTAGCCTGGAATGCTATTTAGACCAGGCTGGCCTTGAAACTCACAGAGATCGACCTGCCTCTGTCTTCCAAGTGCTGGGATTAAAGGCATGTGCCACTATGAGTAGCTTCTAAAGCAGGTGGTTTGGATCAAAAGACACTGAGCCCATGAATACAGACAGCTAACTGTATGAACATAGAGATAGATACCTTCATATGACTACAGAATATGAGACAACTATACAGAATGTGATCTAGAAATATTAAGAAAGGAAAAAGTAAGATTTGCATGTAACTGCTATTTATGGCACATATGACTACTTTATTTCTGTGTTTGTGTGTATAAACAGACAGTTAAAGAAGACAATGAGAATGGGATTGGGCATGTTCACAGTGGTAGCGTGCTTGCTTAGCACTCACAAAGCTGGGTTCTGTCCTAAGCACAGCATATACCAGATGTGGTAGTCCAGGCCTCCAATCCCAGCATTTGGGAGATAGAAGCAGGATAAAAAGTTCAAAGCTAGTCTAGGCTACATGAGACATGATATCAAAAAAAAATCAATAAATACTACTATTAGTTAGTGACTTTAAGAAAGTTATAATAGTATACTGAGTGCAATTTCTGTATTAGTAAAAGCATATGTACATAAATGTAGATCTGTATCTGTATTTGTAGCAAATGCTGACCCTATCATGCAAATAAACTGGTATTCAGTGAAGCTACTTCCCATTTAGTGCATTGCACCAACACTGTGTTGCTGAAGTTTACCTGGCTTATGTAAGTGATGGAGAGCCCACTTTATATGACACCTCCATTCAGTATGGACATCTGGGCAGCTTGGAACCAGTCATGGTGGCTGTCTTTAGACTGAGGAAATTAGCAAATGCTACTTCTATCTTTATTTTTCTCCAAGTTCCAGAGAACTGATATTGGTATATCATGTAGACTACAGCCTTTTAGTTCAGTGACTGATTTGATCTTGCCTAGCTCGGCTTGTGGGGATTGGGGTAGGGGTGAGAAAGAACTAACAGACCACAAATAATCACAGTCCTGAAATCTTGATAACACAAAACCATCTGTGTCTAATGCTCCTGTGACTTCTTGGCTTTCTGTTGTCCCTGTCACAGAAAGAATGTTGACCAGGAGACTAGCCCCTGTGATCTCCAAACGTTTGTTGTATTTACTGTGAGACTTTAAACCCGTGGTGCAACAGATTCCAGGCTGAGTTTCTCTGAGTGTTTGTTTGTATGGTAAGAGTTTCTCCTCCCCTCATGAGGTTCCAGTGTTCGGAAACAGTGCCCAGAGAATCTGGTACTTCTAGGGAAGCTCAGCCGTGCCACTTTACTACTTTGCTTTTTGCTTTGAGAAGGTTGTAATCTAGGGTTGAACAATACCTTGCTGGAGCTGGGTAGATAATGTCAATAAAGTGTTTGCCTTACAAATGTGAGGACCGGAGTTTAATGCCCAGAACACACATGAAACAACTGAAGTATAGTAGAATTCACTATAAGTACAGCACAGGGGCGTGGGCAGAAATAGGTGGATCCTTGTGGCTTACTGATCAGCCAGCCTAGCCAACTAGAAAAGCTCCAGGACAATGATAGAATTTGTCCTATAAAAAAGCCACTCCTCCCCACCAGTATGACACATGGATAATCTAAGGAGTACAATATACATCTGTTTATGGGTTTCGTCCTTTCATCTAATACTTTGGAAAGTGTGTTCTCTAGCATTCCTTTACTTGTTTTCATGAGACTTTGAGCCACATAATATGCTGGTGGAGAGCATGATATATCTGGGTTCAAGTTCCAGCTCTATCATTTACAAGCTCTGTGACCCTGAGCATATTGCCTGCTACTCACTGGCCTCACGTTTTTCACCTAGAAATGAAGATGGTAATGGTGTTTGCCTTGGAGCTTTATTGTGAAATTCCACCTAGGTGATATGCATAAAAGAGTTGGTACAGTGTTGTGCGTTAGTGATTTTTCTGTCATGGTAGAATACTCTGTATGTTTTATAGAAATGTTATCCAAGTGGCTCACTGTCCTCTCACAAGCTTCTCAGAATGATCTTTAAAATGGCCAAACACATGCTCTCATTATACTCATCTATTGCTGAACATGATATACAATTTCTATTCCATTTCAGCTTCAGCTTAGCCTCTTGAAATAAAGAGCCCCTGAATTTGTTCTCCAAACTCCCTGTTCTTCTAACCCTATCTCGGTCAGGGAGCCTTCAAAGTCCCCATGACAGATACACTCTAGCAAAGTTCCTTTGTCCTCTTCTCCCATTGCACACTTGGCCTTGACCTATTTTCTGCCTTCTAACAGGTCCAGAGCTATTCAACAGAATTTCCATGGAGCTCCTATGTTGTTGGACCACTCACTAAGATCCCTGAGGTATATCAATTCACCTCTGCACTGGAAATCAGATTTACCAAATAACACAGGATGTACAGAAAATGTAAAATTCAAATAATAGTAAGACTTCTAAATGTGTTCCTTAGTTTTAAATTTTATTGGTAATTGTAAAATAGCCCCTATATAGATTTATGAAGCAAAATATGATATTATAATCCATATAGCATTATAGGAGGGAGCCAAACTAATGAACATTCTCATCAGCTCAAATTCTTAACCATTTCTTTACAGTGACGACATACAACATTTATGTTTTTAGTAATTTTTGATCAATAATGAAATTTTTAGTGTGATTATATGAAAAATGTCAAGTGAGTTATACTTATACTGAAGTTTTTGTTATTTAGTGAAATTCTAATTCTGCTCCATGCGCTGTATTTTTCGTGGCTGTCTGATTTGTGAATCCAGCACACAGACTCAAGAGGCAAAAGACCTGTTATAAATCCTGAATAAGCAGGTACACTGGGACCGTTTACCAGTTTGATAAACATTCTTACACATTTCATTTCCTGGGTTCTGTGTCCAGCATGTAATGTACATAATTTTAGTATGGAGATGTATTTATTTTAAACCATTTTCTGGCAAACAGAAAAAATATATATCACTAAAAAGTCAGCACCCTAGCCTATGTTTTTGACAGATGCAATTAAACATCACAAGGAAAGAAAACCTTTTCCTACTTCATACCAATGTCATGGATAGTGGCGCCCCATATTCACTGCAGACATATGTGAGTGTATTTTCCAGGTTATGACCTACTGATGGACTGGAACATCATTTAACTGTGACCACTGTCAGTAGTGATCACTAGGAGGATAGATGTCAGTGGCCCAGCAGACAAGAAGAGAATGTAACAGACATACTGGTGTTAGATGTCTAGCTTTAATGTATTACACTAAAAAAAAAAAAAAAAAATCTGATCTGCCTACTGTTAAAAAGGTTTGAATGACCTTGATGTACATGGTGGTAAAAGGACTTAAACTATTGAGACTAGCAGAGCAGGAGTCAAATCCTAATTATAGTCCATGGTGGCTGTGGAACCTCAGGCAAATTACTTGACCCTCCTAGGCCTTGGTTACTCCATCTGTAATTTGGGGATAATAATTGTACCTGCTTTAAGAGTTGTTCTGTGGATTTAATTAATTAATCCATGCAAATTACTTAGCACAGGGCCTGGCATGTTGCAGGGGATCAATGCAGTTTTGCTGTTATTATCAGTGATTAGCTGAGAGCTAAGAGGGTTGGGAGAGGCAAGCTCATTAACTGTGGGTTAGCAGTGACAGCTGACAGCCAGATGTGGAAAGAAAGAGAATTTGGAATAATGCAAAAGCAGACGAGGGAAGATAAAGGATATTCATATTGATGACCCCGAGTCATCAGGAAAAGGTTAAATTATGCCCAGAATGTTCTATTGAATAAGACAAATTTGTGATACATTTATAAGGCTTACCAGTGAAAATAATTCTAATAAACAAATTTTGGATACTTTACAGAAAATATGAGTTAATTGAATAATGAAGTTAGAAAGAAGCTCTGACTTCAAGTCCAGTTAAATGACAGACTCTAGGACTGCTTTTTTTCCTATAAGCATAATCTTGACTCTCAGCTGTGTTGTACTAGCTGAAGACATAGATTGAATTCTACAGTCCTTTATGGGCCAAGCACATAGCTATGGTTCTAGAGTTCCATTTGCTGGGTTAAAAGTGCTGGGGCAGCAACTTCAACAACATAGAGGAGAATTTTTCTGCAAACTGGATCGGATTCTAGGCTAGTACAAGGTCAGGGGTCAGGGATCAGGGGTCAGGATTGGAGTGATCCCTTCATCTTCTTCCTAGCTGTCTTTGGAGATTGAGAGATGGGGACAAGGACAGGGAATTTGTAATCCTCTCTCCCAGCACGTTACTGCTTACTGACAATTGTCAGATGTCCTGTGTGTGTGTGTCTGTGTGTGTGTGCATGTGTACATGCCTGAGTGCATGCGTGTGTATGTGAAAGAGAGAGGTGGGCAGAGACAGTGATAGAGATAGACACAGAGGCAGGGAGAATAAAATGTGTTTCTAGTGCTTTATTAGGAAACATTTTTTTCTGGTGTGAATACTTTTTAAAACAAAAGGCTTTGGGGGCTGGCAAGATGGCTCAAGCTGATAAGACTCTTGCCTTACAAACCAGATGACTTGAATTCAATCCTAAACGTCTATAGACAGAGTCCGGGAATTTGACCTCTGTCCTTTACATCTGTACTGTAAGGCACACATGTGCACATGCACTCATTGTCTTAGTCAGGGTTTCTATTGCTTCGATCATACACCATGGTCAAAAAGCAAGTTGGGAAGGAAAGGGTTTATTCAGCTTACACTTCCACAGCACTGTTCATCTTGAAGGAAGTCAGGACAGGAACTCAAACAGGGCTGGAAAGTGGAGGCAGGAGCTGATGCAGAGGTCATGGAGGGAGTCTACTGGCTTGTTCCCCATGGCTTGCTCAGCCTGCTTTCTTATAGAACCCAGGACCACCAGCCCAGGGATAGCATCACCCACAATGGGCTGGGCTCTCCCCCATTCATCATTAATTGAGAAAATGCCTTACAATTGAATCTCATGGTAACATTTCCTCAACTGAGGCTCCTTCCTCCCTGATGACTCTAGCTTCTGTCAAGTTGGCACAAAACCAGCTAGTGCAAACATGCATACATACACACATACGCATACTACTTCTACTACTGAGTTATGTTTTTAATCTTTTCCCCTTAAACTGAGCAAAGCTACAGATAATCTTGAGAGATGTTTTGGTAAAGGGATTTTTAAAAAATATGTCAATAACCCCTTTCAAATCCATTGGCATAGCAGTCAAATAGCCACTAAGAAAATCTACAGTTTCTGTCCAATTACAGACATGCATGGAGACCTCCTTCTTCTGTTTTGGCTATGTTTTTTTGTTTTGTTTCATTTTGTTTTGTTTTGTTAGTTTTGGTGTTCATGAGTGACCTCTTCCTATCTCACACTGGCAACTGCACTATGAGTAGCAGTTGTGCTATTAGAATATAGTCACTATGGAAACCATAAACAAGTAAAAACAATCCTAAGCTTACCAACACTTTAAACAAGCTAATCAAGCCACATCTATCCACACTAAAATATGGCACATGTGAGTAAGTCACACTGTTTCATGAATTTTGCTGATGATTCCCAGCACTCTTCTTTCTTTTCAGATAAGCAACTTGTAATTATTTCTTTATTCATTTGCTTACTAATTTACTGCCTATCTCCCCTGATATATGCTGTACAAAGGAACAGAGTGTGCCTCAATTTTTGTTTCCTCTTATTTCTCCAAGGTTCAGCACAATACCTGCTACTTGATGCATGTTTATTAAATAACCAATAAACGAGGGTACAAATGACACAGTAACTTAACACAGCTTTTAGGATATTCCATGTTTCTGCTGAAACTGATGGAGTAGAGCCTTTCTATGTCTTCAAATTGGCAAGAGACAAGCCATAATCACAGCACACCTGTGACCCATAATGAGCACAATGTTGTAGGTTGAGCACTGTGAGAAAGTTCTTAAATATATACATGCACAGCCAAGAGTGTGTGTGACGCTATTTCTGGGGAGACTTGAACAAATGTCCACTTACCACAGATAGGGAACTGATGAAAGACCAAAGTATAGATACCACCAAAGCCCAACTTGGTGAGCCAATGAGTTTTAGTTGGGTAATGTATAGGCAGAAATGAGTCAAAAGCAGCTCTCACACCAAATGCCTACCACAGCTCAACATTCAGGTAGCTCAGCATGTTGGAGGGTGTGCTTTCTTGGTGTCTCAGTTTGTCTTGAGTGTCTTCCAGGCAGTTCAACTGGTCTACTGCTTCTTTCAGGCTACTTGGCTGATCTCTGCTCTATCTAAAGGGCTTGGTCTAAGTTGCTTCTATGAAGCCCAGTTTGCCTAAGAATCTTCTTTGTAGCTTGGCTTGTTTGAGAGTCTTCTTTTCAGGTTGGCTTGTCTGAGCGTGAATCTCAGCAGTCTTTGCTTATATACTCGGGGGAGAGAAGGAACTGGTGAATCTCATCCGCTTTAAGGACTTCCTAAAGCCCTTTTAAGCTGTCTACTTCCTACCTTAAAGAGCTTGAAGTCTTCTTAAGTCCTCTACTTCCTCCACTGCCATTTCCATAGCCAGCAGTTTTCTAGCCTGTCAGCAAAATCAGACCAGCAGAGAGCTTCTGAGGGAAAAGGGGCCTAGCTAATCTGTAGGCAGGAGTATGTCTTGTCTTTGCAGCTCCATTTCTGTACCAAGTATAGTATAGGATCAGGATGCATTTTTAATGTCATTGTGAGAGCAGACATACTTATGCAAATGATTTTCAGAGGCCATTAATTTCCTCAGCACAGAATTTGAGCCAAATCTTCCTCCGGAGGAAGTGAAGGACACATTATAATTCTACCCCAAGAGATCCTGGGTGGGTGAGCACCCTCATAGAAGCAGGGGGATGGAGGATGGGATAGGGGGTTTCCAGAGGGGAAACCAGGAAAGGGGATAACATTTGAAATGTAAATAAATAAAATATAAAAAAATAATTTCACTGAATGCCACCAAAAAGAGTTAATCAGATATAGATTGCTTCATGAAAGAAAAGGAAGCACTGGAACTAATGCCATGGGTGGAAATTGTTTCACCTTGGAAGGGTAAAGTAGCTATTTTTAGTGGGTACCTAATAAATGGCAGGCAATTTGCTTATACCCCCTCATTTCATCTTCACCAAAATCCTTGTGAGGTAGGTATCATAGCCTTGTCCATTTTACAGATGAGCCAACTGAGGCTTAGAGATGTTAGACAACCTTCTTTTCAAAATCCATAAGTGGTGGGAACTGGAATTGGAAATTGGTAGCTTCTGAGCATTCCTTAGCACCTTGACCTTCCTAACTCTCCCTGCCCCTGCCTGCTCCGGCTCTGGAGTCATCATCTTTTCTCAGTTGATTCTGAGCATTATCAAGCATTGATAGTTTCAGTTTATAAAAGGCCTATTATATGCTAGGCACTCCACATTGCCCCTAGCCGATGTGTATGCCTTCCAAATCTGGAGCTTTTGTTTTTGATGTTCTACCACCTCATTTCTAGCCATATATTTTCTTCCTGTGGAACAGACTCATGTGCTTTATACTATTTACTCATAGAAGACTGTTTACCTACTATGTCTTATAGATAGGATTTGAATCTGAGTCTCTGAAAGTTTCCAACAAACCTGGCTATTTGTTCTTGCTGCCTCTGGGTCCCTATACACATTAGACTGACTTACCAGTTGATCAAAAATCAAAAAGCCATTCTTCCTGTGGTAAAAATTGGCAAGTAGAATCAAACAAGTTAGGAGACAGTGGTAGAGAGTGGGAAGAAAGTCACTCTTCAAGACATAACTTTTAAAAGTCCCAGACCTCCCATGGTAAGATTGCCAAGATAATTTGGATTCCCATGTGTTGTTCCATGGAAGATGCTCTAGGAACTGCTCATATGAGTTCATCAGAAGGAGAATCCATATGGGCCCCTCTAGCCTTTGTTCATGTACAGCAAAGCGCTGCACACTCCAAAAACATCGCCTTAAATTTCTCTTGTCAGCCAGCCTCTAATTTTCCCTGCCACTTCAGCCTGAAATTGTACATTATTTAGAACAATCAGTGATACTCATTAAATAAATATTACAATCCTTCAAGGACCACATAGGAGAACCTTTTGGTTACTGAGCACCCCGTAAATGACAAGTGATTTAAATACATTATTTCCTTAATTTTATCACAATTCTTATGAAGTGGGTGCCATCATTGTGCTTATTTCACTGATGAGACAAATGAGCCTCTCACCTAAAAAATGCAATTGATCTAGGGCAGTGGTTCTCAACCTTCCTAATCCTTCGATCCTTTAATACACTTCCTCATGTTGTGGTGACCCGCAACCATAAAATTAGTTTAATTGCTACTTCATAACTGTAATTTTGCTAGTGTTATGAATTGTAATATAAATATCTGTGGTCTCCAATGGTCTGTGAAAAGGTCATTTGACCCCCTAAAGGGTGAGAAAAACTGTTTTAGGGTGAATACTAGATTTCAAAAATCTTCCTGGATAATTTTAATGGCACATAGGATAAGACACTGAGTGTTATTGCCTTCAATTAGTCCAGTAGGTCAGAATCACATGGGGAAACTTCATGAAATTTATGTCTCTGGGGCTGAGGAATTGGCTTGCTTTCCATGCTCAAGGCTTGGGTTCAGTGCCCAGCCCCCCCACCACCACCACCACTCCAATTCACAAATAAGGATTCATAGTGGAAAATCCAAGTTTCACTACCAGAAGAAGCAATGTTCCCAGAAGACCCATGATAAAATATGAATAAGTAAAGGCAAAGAAATTTGCCTTGTTGCCAAGATAATTTGGATTTCTATTGACTGCTATAGCACTTTACTCTCTGGTTCCCTGACCTTGATTTTTGTTCTTCTCTAACAAATTCTTTATGATGACAACAGTGGTGTTTCAGAATAGATATTGTTACTCTACTCCTCAAAACTACTGAGGGAGACTTCCATTTCCAGAAAGGTAGAGTATGCTGAGAACACCTGTGGTCCTTGGGGGTCAAAACAATTAGAAGAGAGTGCAAAGTGGAGAGCTGTGGGCAGACCGGCTCACATCTGTGGGATCAACATGGACAGAAGGTCTCAGACATTGTTTTTGAAGTGAACATTTCATATTTGGAGTTGCAGAGGTTAATAGGCTTAAGGTAAAAAGCCAGCTTTCTTTGACCAATGGACCTGGAAAGTAGCCACTAAGCAAGATAGAAAACTCTAAGACTATAGCTATAGTACTATAGCTAAGCACCATAGAAAATGCTATAAGTCTCCACCCACTAATGCCATCCAAGGCTATGTGACCAGCCTAATTACCCATCATCACTGTAACAATGTGTCTAAAGCCCCAGCCTCTACTGGACATTCATCCCTTCCAAAAGTTGTCCAGAACCCATATCCTCACTGCGTTAATGGGAACCATGTAGTGTCAGGACATTCACACTCACCTTCCCAGTCTTTGCTACTTTGTGGGTTCTTTTCCCCACCCTTTATCTCCCCCTTCTGTTTCATGTCCTACCACTAGATAGGAGAGAAGGAATGATATAGGAGGGGGAGGAGGGAAGGAAAGGGAGAGGGGGAGAGAAATTCTTGAATCTAATTTCCTTCTTTGCTTGTAGTCGGTCTTTGCTACTTTGTGGGTTCGTCTTTTTCCCCATTCTTTATCCTCCAGCCCTGGTTTGACCCCATATCACTAGATAGGAGAAAAAGGATAGGGGAAGGGAGAGAGGGAGAGAGAAGTAGAGAGAAGTAGAGAGGAGGGAGAAGTAGAGAGGAGGGAGGGGAGGGGGAGAGGGGGAGAGGGGGAGAGGGGGAGAGGGGGAGAGGGGGAGAGGGGGAGAGGGGGAGAGGGGGGGAGGAGGGGGGAGGGGGGGAGAGGGGGGAGGGGGGGAGAGGGGGGAGAGGGGGGTGAGAGAGCATTTATATATCCTCTGAAAAGTTCCCAGAATTCAAATGTCACACAATTGCAGGAACTATCTGCAGCTGGCAAAAGCACGCCTCTGTTAAAGAGCAAGGTAAATCACAGTCAGCTGCTGCAGACAGTCTGAAGCAGCCCCATATCCCACACCTGGGACTAAAACAAACACATAGTCTTATAATATTTTGTTCTATTTTTGTTTTGTTTTGTTTTGTTTTCTTTTGTTTTGTTGAGACAGGGTTTCTCTGTGTAACCTTAGCTGTCCTGGAACTCACTCTGTAGACCAGGCTGACCTCAAATTTACAGAGATCTACCTGCCTCTGCCTCCCAAGTGCTGGGATTAAAAGGTGTGTGCTATCACTGCCCGGCGTATTTCTGTTTTTGTAATGAAACAAATTCCAGAATTGCCATTCCACTCATTACCAGTAATGAGGTTTTCTTCCTCTCTGCTGGCACGTGTCAAGGAAGGGAGGCCTATTGGAGAGTTAAAGAGAGTGCACCATGCAGCAGTAATGTATCCACCTTCCCTTTTGTATTGTACTTGGAAGCGTACTGAGGGGCAATAAAGGAGCATTCCTGCTGCTCCAAGTCAAAAGAGGTCAAATATTATGTTTTCATCAAAAGTCTGACTCCATAGTCCTACGCAGCAGTACTAGGAATGCTTTCCAATTTGTTTTATCAATGGAGATTGAGTTTAGAATTTCATCTTTACATGACATTAAGATATGGAGGTCACCATATGTGTGGGAGTTAGGGTTTCTATTGCTGTAAAGAGACACCATGACTATTACAACTCTTTTAAGGCAAACACTTAACTGAGGATTGCTTACAGTTTCAGAGGTTTAGTCCATTATCATCATGGTGAGGAAACATGGTGGCATGCAGGCAGACATGGTGCTGGAGAGGTAGCTAAGCGGTCAACATCTGGATCATCAAGGAGCAGAAAGAGAATAACATAAGGACCATGGCTTGAACATCTGAGACTTCAAAGCTCACCCTCAATGACATACTTCCTCCAACAAGGCCACATCTACTCCAACAATGCCAGGATTCCTAATAGTGTCATTCCCTATGGGCCTATCAGGGCTATTTTTATTAAAACCACCACATTCTACTCCCTGGCCATCCATAGGCTTGTAGCCATATCATAATGCAAAATGCATATGGTCCTCATAGTCTATAACAGTCTCAAAACTGTTTAAAAGTCCAAAGTCTCTTCTGAAACTCATGCAGTCTCTGAACTGTAAGCCCTGTAAAGTCAAAATCAAAATCAAAATGCAGATCCCATATTTTCAACATACAATGGCACAGAATGCACATCACCACCCCAAAGTGGAGGAAAAAGAGCATGGTGAGGAGATACTGGACCAAAGTAAGACCACAACCCAGCTAACCAGTCTCCAAACTTTGCATTTCCATGTCTGACATCAAGCACTCTCCAGATGTCCATCTCCTTTCAGCTTTGTTGACTGCAACACATTTCTCTCTCTTGGGCTGGCTCCACTCCCTGTTAGCAGCTTTCCTTGTCACAATTCCATGGCTCTGACATCTCCAACATTTTGAGGTCTTTAAGTCAATCCAGGCTTCACCTTCACAGCTTTCCATGATGGCCTCTCTAGGCTTCCATGCAGGGACACCTCTGACATGTGCCTGGCCTCAGTAGCTTTCCTTAGTCTTGGAGAGAGATTCTATAACACCTTCCTTCTCTCCTAGACTAAAGCCAGAGCCATATGGCCAAACCTGCTACGTTCTTCTGTTTTCTGGGGTTGGAACATGGCCTCTCATCCAATCACATCTATAATAGCTTTCTGGTTTTGATGGTTTCCTTCATTGCCTAAGCTTGGCTAACCTAGAACACACTCTGTAGACCAGGCTGGCCTTGAACTCTGAGATCCGCCTGCTTCTGCCTCCCAAGTTCTGGGATTAAAGTTGTGCACCACCACAGCCTAAGCTTTTCTTTAATTCTTTTTCAAAAATTTGAAGCTTAGCTGAGTGGGATCTTGCCCTGAGGTCACTGCTCCCTTTATTCTGTTTGGCACCAGGCTTTTCTTTAAAGGTTTTGTCTCCCTGAGCACTGGACTTGATTCCATTACAATTCCTTGTACTCCTTTTCTTCTCAAACATTTCGTATTGCCTCATTCAGCCTGCTCCTTTCTGTTATAGACCTTCGTAACCGTAGGTGTTAATACCAAGTAACACAGTAATACTAGAGTGTCAGGAAATCTCCTTGACCAAAGCTGTTAATCCATAACTCTTCAGTTTAGCTTCAGGCAGAATTTTTGGACACAGGGGAAAAATCAGGCATATTTCTTTTTTTAAATCAACATATAACAGGCGGGCAGTGGTGGTCCACACCTTTAATCCCAGCACTTGGGAGGCAGAGTCAGACAGATTTCTGAGTTTGAGGCCAGCCTGGTCTATAGAGTGTGTTCCAGGACAGCCAGGGCTACACAGGGAAACACTGTCTCAAAACCCCAAAAAACAAACAAACAAACAAACAAAAAATATAACAAGGGCAGTCTCTAGGCTACAAACAAATATTCTTCTCCTCTGAAACCTCTTGAGCCACAGCCCGACATTTCAAATCCCCCTCAGCACCACTGTTTTCCATGTTCTATGAGTATGGCCTGTTAAGCTGCACTTAAGGCATTCAAATGCTTTTCTAATCCCAAATTCCAATGTCCACATTCCTCCAAACAAAGGCACAGTCAGGTCTATCATAGCAATACCCCTGTCCCTGGTACCAACTTCTATCTTAGAGTTTCTATTGTTGTGAATGAATGCCATGACCACAACAACTCTTATAAAGGAAACCATTCAGTTGGGGCTGGCTTACAGTTCAGAGGTTTAGTCTATTATTATCACAGTGAGATTCATGGTGGTATGAAGGCTGACATGGTGCTGGAAAGGTAGCTGAGAGGTCTACATCTAGAAGGTAGCAAGAAGAGAATGCCACACTGGCCTTGTGGCTTGATCATGAGACTCCCAAAACCTGCACCCAGTGATACACTTCCTCCAACAAGGCCACCCACTCCTACTCCAACAAAGGTACACCTTCTAATAGTGCCACTCCCTATGGGCTTATGGGGACCATTTTTATTCAAGCAACCACATCATGACAACTAGATAGTAGGCAGCAATGCATCTCTGTGGCCCATGAGGTCTAGTTGGTGCTGATGCTTTTTAACCTATCTATATAACTTTGTCTTCTGGAAGCCCTGGATATTATAACCCATGCTTCCTACAGCATAGGTCAAACTCTTAGACATCTGTGTGACAGGGTTTGCAGCACTAATGAACAGGCTCCACCCAACCTGCAAGTCAGAACATAACATAGGCAAACTGGCCTACATCTTCAGTTACTATGTTAATGACATAGAACATTGGCTTGGCTTTGAGAAAATAACACAAATGCCACAAGGAATAGGTTTTGCTAGTCTAGAGAGTGGACCAGAACCAAAGAAGTAAAAATGGTACTCTGATGGTAAAATGTAGTCTAGAGATATGAAAAATTTGACATCTACCATTCTACAGAAGGCCAGTACCTAGAGCTAATGAGAAGTAGTAGTTCTTAAAAGAGTGACCCAACTGAGAATTAGTCTGTCCCAGGGATGAACCCCCTAATCAGTTACCCAAATACCAAGTGTTCAGCTCTGAATTAAATACATAAAAAGAACAGAAATAGACTTAATAGCTTGTAATTATATATTTAGTCATATGTGTAATATATGTAACAATAATTAAAGAAAAGAAGTCATGGACTTGAGAGGGCCTGGGGCTTGGGGGGCATGACAATGCTTAGAAGAATGAGAGGTGTGGATGGATGATAAAATATTTCAATTAAAAATAAAATTTAAAGCTAATTATGAAGGAACAAAATGTGACTCAATTAAAAAAAGAATTTAATAATATTTCCAAAGATATATGACAAATGGGATACACACACACACACATATACACACACACACACTATAGACAAAGAATGAGTTTCCCCAATATAGAAACAGTATCTAGAAGTCAAGCAAAGACTAATGAGAAAAATTGGGACAAAGGACATGAATAAATGGTACCTACAAAAATAAATGTATATCGGCATGTAAAAATATGACCAAGTTATTTTTAATGCCATTAAACATACATTGCAATTCCTTTTTTGCATATATTGAATAGACATCAATTTAAATTTTAGAAAACACTGTTGGTGAGGCTGTAAGGAAAGACTGTTGGAGGTACATGGACATACTTATGGAGGATAATTTTGACAATTTTAAACACAATTACAACAATATGTTTATTCTTCAACCTAGTAATTCCACTTCTGAACATGTATCCTAAAGGTCTATTTGTGGATATCTAAAATACCATATGACTATTATTAGTTGGTATTACTTATTCTAATACTTGAACTTGATTTCAGGAACTTGTACATAAAACTGGGCAAACTGCATTACCATTGAGCTCCACCTCCAACCCTTGTAAAAGATTATTGATTACAATATGGGTTTGTAATAAGAGATTGAAAATTATGTACTCCTAGTACTATGATTGGATAAAAACCCATTATATCTACTTAAGCAGAGTATCTGCACTTAAGTGGGAAAAAAGGAAGGTACAGACTTCTGGGTATGATGACTGACTTAGAAGCTGCCTCTGTGATCTAGTGAATGACATGTGTAAAATTAAGAAAAAAGACTTTTGAAAAAAGAGCATCAAAAATTCACAATGATATAGAATACAGGAATAGTACAGAGCTTTAGACATGTGATGCACAGAAAAGAAATTACTCAAGAAAAAAACACCACATCTGTGCAGGTGCTGGTGGTGTGGGGGTGGAGAGCAGAAGATCCTTCCAGAAGATGAGCCAGACAACCCTGGTGAAAACACACTAGGGGGCTTACCTTGTGACAAGCTCACAACCTTCATGAAACCAGTTGCAGTTTTAGTGAGACCATTATCCCTCTGAGAGATGTGTCCCTGTAAATAGAACTCCTATTTACTTCCTGTGGCCCAGACATGAGAAGTTGAACACAGCTTGACATAATTGTTGTTTGAAATTAAGCTGTTCTGGGGTCTAAAAATGAGACCCAACCTAGAGATGTGTAACTTGAATTTAATTTATCATAGCCTTCTTGTAAGAGACATCCCTGTGAAGCAGTTGTGAAAAGCTTGGGGTGGAGGGCACAGAGGGGAGATGTTGATGAGTTGAAAAGTACAGGCTCAGATCAGAGAGACTATGTAGGTAAAGGTAACCCCCACCCTCAGGTGGCTGGAAGCAAATCACATTAACTAGAACTAACTCTGAATTTTAATAGCCCTGAGCAGCAGGTGGATAAACCTCTGGAGCCACCTACCTGCCACTTACTGCTGTACAAGCTTCAGTCTTACCTGATAACCACGTCTGTATCCCTCCAGTAAGATGATTCATATTAAGCAAGTCTTGAAAGTACCTATTCAGAGCGCACTGCTGTGGTTGCCTCCCACACTCCTAAAATATGTCCAGGATACTTCTAGCTAAAACTCTTGCACTTCGATGCTTTCTTTTTATTACACTTATAACAGTGTTTCTCCTTTATTGTATTTTATAACTAGGTTTTTGATTTTTATTTCCCTTCATAAATTCTTCCAATTTTATCTCTCTCTGTTTTTTCACTGGTGAGCAATCTTCTTTCTTTCCTTTATTATTTTTCTTGTTTTTGTCCCTCTTTTCCCTATTTCTTTTGAAGTTGTTTTGTACAGGGTTTTGTGTCATTTGTTTTTAAAATAACTCATTTTAAGTTTTAATTCTGCTTCTTGTATTTACTTCATATTTTCAAACTTTCTCATTAGTAATTTTTTTCATCCTTAAAAAAAAAAATCTTGATGGACCAACTTGTAAAGGCACTTGGCACCCATCCTACAGACCTAAGTGTGATTCCTAAAACCCATATGTTTTGATTCCCAAAAGCACACAGTTGTAAGTGTTCTCATTTGACTTTTCTTAAGACTTATTGTTACGACTGATATTTACAAAAAGCATAAGCTCAAAAATCAATGAGGGAGAATAAAGAATCTACACAGGCTCAGGCAAACTAATTTTCAAATAATAATGAAATATTAGTAGTAACAAAAAATAAAATTAAATGTTTTCAGATGTATAGCACATTGAGAAATTACTTAGTTCTCATACAATGAACAATCAGTTTACCTTATTAATATACTAGATTTATCACAATGTATTTATTATAATTAATGATCAATACATTATTAAATATTCTCTTCTAAAATAGCAGAGGTTCCACATTATATTCAGTTACTGTTTCTCCTTAGGGTCTTCTTGATAATGAGAATTTCTCACATTCCTTGTTTTTATTGACCTTGGTGAGTTTGAGAAACACTGCCCAGTCCTTCCCCTCAGTTCTTAATTATCTGATTTTTTTTTAATGATTATACTACAGCTATAGCTCAGAGCATTCCAACTAGAATTGTAGTGAGCTCTTCTGTTTCCTAGATGACTTTACCACATCTTCGTCATTGCACATATCATTAGAATTTTTCTTTCCATTCTCCATGTCTCATTTTCACCCCCTTCTTCTTCCTTCTCATACCCCATCCCTTCTTTTCTCTTCCTTTCCCCTCTCTCTTTCTTCCCACCTAAGTCTTCTTCTCTCCTTGTTGGCATTTCATCTAGGCTCCATTCCACAGTTATCTGACTCACTATAAAAGGGGCTGCTTACATCCCTCCTCTCTCAGTCTCTCTCTCTCTCTCTCTCTCTCTCTCTCTCTCTCTCTCTCTCTCTCTCTCTTTCTTTCTTGCTCTTGCTCTGTCCTCTTGCTCCTGCTCCCCGTCTCTGTCCATTCCCCATTCCATTCCCCTCCCTTCTCTCTCTACAGATGTTCATAGCCTGCCTCTACTCCTCTCCTCTCTCTTCTTCTTCTTCTTCTTCTTCTTCTTCTTCTTCTTCTTCTTCTTCTTCTTCTTCTTCTTCTTCTTCTTTTCTTCTTTTCTTCCTCAACTTCCCTTCCCATGCCCTGAATTACTTATAGAACTCTTATTCTATGCTATACTGTCATGTGTCTGGTACCTCAGGAGGAAGGGATGCCTCAACATGGGCCCGCAGAGGTGTCCCTTTCCCCCACACTATACCTCGCCTCCACCACATATCTCTGGCCTCCTTATCTTTTTATAACACACAACACTCCCCTCCCACCTTACCTACCATTTCTCCTTCCTTTCCCCTCCCTAAACTCTCAACCCCTCCATCACTCCTTCTCTTTCCAATCTCTTCTCCACTCCTCTCTTTTCTCCTCTGTCCTCCTAGCCTCTCCCTCCTTCCTTCCTAATCTTTCCCTCCTCCTCACCTCTGCCTATTCCTAGTTTCCTCCCTAACTTCTCCTCCTCCATTTTTGCCTCCCTTCACTCCTCTCCCTCCTTTTTCCTTTCCTAACCTCCCCTTCTTTCCCTCTCTACTTTTCCCTCCCTTCTTCCTCCATACCCTTTCTGAACTTCCTTTCATCCCTCCTCCTCCTGTCCTGCTTTTGTCCTTAGTTTGGGGCACTATAAAATATTCTGTGCTGAATAGTTGTGTCTTCGGTCCCAGAATGAAGAATTTATTTAAGGAACATTGGCTTCTTTTTGGAAAATGGTAGTAAATTTCAAGGTCTGCATAAAAGCTATGTTCATTGCTACAGAGTCTCATTGCTCCTAGGTCTTCTCAGACGATTAAAGCAAGAAAGTGTATGTGTTTCTACTAAAATTAGTATAAACATATATTTATAAATATTTCTATATGGAGTTTGCCACTTCCTGCTTTGAGTTTTCAGTGTGGCAATACTAATTGCTTGAATCCCACCCTTGTAGTCACCCTGTTCTAACCTCTGGGTCCTTGTTTATGCTGAGACCTGCCTTACCTCCTCCAGGCAGCTTTCTTTGTCGTCTGCACTCCAATGTAATCTTCATCTGATTCCATGGCCCGTCTATTCTTTTACCTCTTCACTGCTGCAATATTTGGAAGACACTGTATCATCAATACAGTATGAATTACTTATAGAAAGGATCTGGCTTTATCAGCACTTGATTCAAGTTGTATATGCCCACTCACTATCTTTTACATAGGAACATTAGGGACTAAATGTCTTCAAGGAAATGAATTCAGTCCAGTCGTTACTGGATTTAAGTAACTGAGCTAGAGGTCTATTAGTATTGCTTAACTGGTACTTAATTGACCAGTTCTGTCAATATGAACAGAGGCAAGATGAACTTAAATTAGTCTCAAAGAAAAGGGAACAATCTGGAGGTAGGATCCATGGAGGTGTGCTGCTTCCTGGCTTGCTCAGTTAGCTTTCTGACACAGCCCAGATGAGTATTCCTAAGGACAGTGACACTCACAATAGGCAGGACCCTGGAACATTAAATCATGTCATCTATAAAAAAATGAATCTGTTTTCATGTCTTCTCTTACGTTCAGAATCTAGTTATAGAAATACATGTAATAGTAAAATGTAACATTTGGGAAGGGAATGAGTACAACAAATTAACAAAGGGAATAAATGAAATGGGTAATAGAGATGAACTTGATCACAAAAATATAACAAAACACATTATTTTATAATTAATATATACTAATAAAAAGAAAATAATCTCTGCAGACAATATTTTGCTGCCTCTGGGTGGGCAGACCACATTCAACTATTGCATCCTAGTAGGACACTTCCCCAACCCAGACTTGTTAAGAACAACCTAATTAGTCTTGGTTTATAGCCTCCAAACTTCATTATTGTGGTCCTTGACGATTGTGGTAGTAATTCTTTGTAAATTTTTTTAATGTTACTTTTTGTGTATTGGTATTTTACATGTTTGTGTGACTCTACACCACATGTGTGCCAAGTGCTTTAGGAAGCCATAAAGAGGGTGTTAGGTCCTCTGGAATCCAAGTTACAGATAGGTGTGAGCTGCCATGTGTGTTCTAGGGATCTCTCCAGCCAATGGCAGTGACTCTTGAAAGGATGCTTTGAACCTCTTGGTGTCCTGTGGTTGGCTTCGCCATAGGGGAAAGTACAGTAAAACACTACTATGACATAAGCAAACTAGAAGTTATTTTTGTTTGGACATGAGATAGGACATGAGAAGGAAGAGTATCATTGTCATGCCTTACATGACAGAACCTAATCCCATCTAGGTTCTGGAAATCTTGATGTTGACATTGCTATCACCCCAAAGACATGCAGAAATACTAAAGTCTTCTTTCTTACACTAGAACAAAGCATTGAAGAAATTCATCTTCATTTCTCCATCCTACCCTAGACTTTATCCCTTAATGGAAACAGCTCTGTTGATTGCTCCCTCAACTCTAAAAGGAGGCACCTTCCTCCCTTTAATGCAGTGTTCTTTCCTCCTTCTGTACTATAGAAGCATATACACATCATTTTCACATCTGGAATATTTTATTTCAATTGTCAAATGGCAATTGTTGGCTTGTTGCCTATAGATGTGATCTCAAGTGTCTTCTACATTTCCTTCTGAAGCTCTCGTGGCTCATTCTAAGTTTCTAACCCAGGCTTCACATTTTCTGGATCCGCAATATATTACTTGGAATGGTTTTATATTCCAATGTTTATTTTTTTTGCTCTAGCTGTGGTGGGTTTTATTCTTTGAATTATTTGTGTTATGGGAGCATCAGAATATTGTTGGTCTTATTGATCTCTTATAGGTTCTTGGGAAGGCATTAGGCAATTGAGAGGATTTTCTTCTTGCTTTCTCCTAAGTTTTTTTTTTTTTTTTTTTTTTTTTTTTTTTATTTCAACAGTTTATCCTGTAAGCATTAAGAACAACAGGTGTGAGTGGGAAGGAAAAAAAGATTATATATGAAAGGGGTACTTCTGCACAGGAGTAGGATTTGTGCTTGGAAAGGTAGCCTAGGATTGTGGATAGGGACAACTCACCTTGCTATTCTTCCTGACCTTTAGGTGACTGCAGTACTGCATTCTCTTTTTCCATTGGTACATGGGCCTGGCTCTTCAGATGTTGTGACTGGCTGTTGGTTGTTGGCATTGTCTGGCATGGAGGCTTCTTTTCACAGTTTTAATCCTGCTACGGTTCTGCTCCAGTAAGCTGTCATCTGCAAGTTGCACCCCCATGGCTAGTGAAGGAAGCTACCATTCAATGTTGAGCTATAAGTAAGCATAGCACAATATCATTAGGAGGCATTTTATTGATATTTTTTTTTCTAGTGTTTGTTTCAGTCTCTACCATTTTTTACCCTGATCTGCTCTTTTGGATGTACCAAAAATTCTTCTAAAGTAATATGACTTTAAAAACTCTCACTCCTAGTCATGAATAAATTTTATAGAAAATGTGAATGCGCCATTTCTCTGCAAGTAGCTTCCTAGTTTATGTTTGTTTAAGTATGGCTCATAAACTAAGAAAGTTTCATTTCATTATGTTTTGCATTTTTACATGATTAAAAAGATCCCTACAACAATATTTTATGAGGCAATAATTACATGAAATTGAAATTTCACTGTCAATAAATACATTAAAGACTAGATTTTCATTTTTGAAGATTTATTTTTAATTATGTGAGACGGTAGGGGAGTATGCATACATGAGTGCAGGTACCTGGATGTCCCAGAGCACTGGATCCCTCTGGAACTAGAGTCACACATAGTTGTAAGCTGTCAGGCCAGGGTGCTGAAGAAATCAAAACTGGGTCCCTTTCAAGAGCAGTGTGTGCTTTTAACCACTGAGTCATCTCTATAGGCCTGTGTTTTTAAATTAGTCTGTCATTATATCATTACCTAACTGTCTTATTATAGGACATAAAATCAAGTAGTGCTTGTCATCCTACTTTACTTTTATAAGCAATTTCTAACTTTTTAGGCCCAACTCCTTTACATGTACCTTCAAAATTTAAAACCACCTATTTATATTTATTTATATTTATTTATAGTTAAAGCCTACTATAATTTATTTGTAATAGTATTTAATTTATAAATCAATAAAGTAAGAATTAAAATCCTAACAATATTGAGACTTTCAGTCTGGAAACATGTTATATCTATTTTCTCAAGTCTAATCTGTCTCTAAAGTGATTTGTAATTTTGTTTGTTAAAGATTGGTATGTTTTTTTCCTCCATTCATTATTATTCCTTAGTAAATCCATGCCATCCTAGAACTTTTTTTTGTAAAAGTTTCATTGTTTGAATTAATTTTGGTATTTACACTATTCAAAAATTTAAGTGTTATGATAATCTATTGATTGGTTTTTCAATCTTTTCCAATTTAAAACTTTGAATTGCTTTTTGGTCTGAAAATAATATATGTTATAACCTTTGTCACTTATCCTGTTGCTGTGATAAAACTCCATCTCCAAAAGCAACTTATAAAGGAAGAGTTTGTTTTGACTTATAGCCCCAGGGCAAGTCCATAATGGCTGGGGAAATGCTAGTAAGACCTGAAAGATGATAGATCAGAATTTTTAACTAAAAACAGCAGGCAGACTGAGTGAACTGGAAGTGGAATGAGTTATAATCTCTCAAAGTATGTCCCTCAGTACTGTACTTCCTCTCTATCAAGGCTCCACCTCCTAAAGATGCCATGGCTTCCCCAAACAGTGTCACCAGCTGGGGACTAAGTATTGAAATGCCTAGTACTAAGGTGGACATCACATTCAAACCGGTACATGCTTTTCCTCCCTCTGCTTGTGGCAATCTCATGCAAAAAAAATGGATTTAGTCCAAAATCAAAAGTCCCCATAGTCTTTAACAGTTTCTGTACTCTTAAAAGTCCATGTCTCTTTTAAGACTCAAATAATCTCTTAACTGTGACCTTAAAAAGTAAAAAGTATAGGTTATACTTCTAATATAATGACACAGAATATATATTCTCATTACCAAAGGGAGGGAACAGGGAATAGTGAGGAAATCCTGGACCAAAGCAAGACTGCAACCAGCAGGGTAAACACAAAATTCTATAGGTACAAGTCCAATGTCTGGGACCTTAGCTTTCAAGAGCTTGGTTAGCTCAGGCCCCTCAGCTTCTCTGCCTGCAGTGGACTTCTATTGTTTAGGCCAGTTACACTCTCTGTATGCAGCTCTCCTTGACATCTCCATGCTTCAATTTAACAACTTCATGCAATAGCCTCCTAGGCACTTCTGGTCTCCCTGACCTACTTACAGAGTGATACTGGGCCTGGGTTGAGCTTCTGCCACACATTGCCAAGCCTCAGTGGCTCTCCAAAACCATAGAAGAATTCACAATACTTTATAATCATCTTGTATCATTCATGCTTCCAAAACCATTAGCACATGGCTGGCACTGCCAAATTTGATCCCCAGTTTGGGATCCTTGTTCTCTTTAATCACATTTGTAGAAGTTGTTGTATGCTCCTGTTTTCTAGGAGCGGGGAAAACCCTTAGGCCTTTCCTTTTATAAACTGGAAGATTACTTAGTAGGATCTTGTCTCAATGTTTTTGCATTGTTCCATTGCAGAGCAAGAAACCTCTAGTTAAATATGCTCATCATTAAGTACCAAATGATGCTTAGTGATTACAATCTTTCTTCTAGCACAAGCCTTGCTACAACAGAAAGTTTCCTGGGGCATCTAGCCTTTCTAGGACCAAGGGCCTCTCCTCTCATTAACGTCTGACAAGGCCATGCTCTGCTACATATGCAGCTGAAGCCATGGGTTCATGTGTACTCCTTGGTTGGTGGTTTAGTCCGTGGGAGCTCTGGGGGGGGTCTGGTTCCTTGATATTGTTGTTCTTATTGGGTTGAAAACCCTTCAGCTCCTTTGGTCTTTCCCCTAACTCCTCCATTGGGGTTCTATGGGGGACATTTTCATTCAAACTACCACATTGCACTCCTAGCCTTTATAACCTTGTAGCCATATCATAACAGAAAATGACTTAGTCCAACCTCAAAAATCCCCATTGTCTATAACAGTCTGAACACTGTTTAAAAGTCCAAAGTCTTTGGAGATTCGTGCAATGTCTTAAATGTACAAAGCAAGCAAGCAAACAAACAAATAAAAACATAGGCAGTACCTTTGTTTGTTTTTGATGGGTTTTGTTTTTTTTTTTTTTTGTTTTAGTTCTTTGTATGTTCTGGATATTAAACCTTAGTTAGATATATACCTGTCAAAGATTCTCTCCTCTTCTGTGGGCTTCTTTATAAACAGGTTGACTGTTTTGTTGTTGTTGTTTGTTTGCTGTGCAGAAGTTAGGCTCATGAGGTCCCACTTGTCAATTTTCAGCCTTACTTCTTAGGAAAATGGAATCCTATTCAAGAAATCCTTTTCTACACCAGACCATGTAGGGTACTGCTATGTTTTTTTCTAAAAGTTTCAGTGTTTAGGTTTTTGATCCATTTAGAGTTAGTTTTTATGCAAAGTAATAGGTGCAATTCTAATTTCATTCTTCCACAGGTGGACATCCAGTTTTCCCACCACCATTTATTGAAGATGCTTTCTTTTTCCAGCATATATTTTTGACATTTTTGCCAAATGTTATGTAACTGAGATTACATGTGGTCATGTTTGGGTCTTTATTTTTGTTCCATTGGTCTGTATGTCTGCTTTTTTTCAAATGCCATATTGTTTTTAAATCACAATGGTCCTATAATATATCTTAAGATCTGAAATGGTAATACCACCACCACCACCACTACCACCACCACCATCATCATCATCATCATCATTTTGGCTCAGGACTGGTTTGGCTATATTAGTGTTTTGTGGTTCCATATGAATTTAGGATAGTTCTTTTTCCTGTTTCTATGACACATGAGATGGGGGTTTGGGTTGAGATTGCATCACATCTATACAGAGTTTCTGGTAGAATAGTCATTTTTACAATATTAATTCTATTAATTCATGAGCATGGAATCTCTTTTCATTTTCTAGTGTTTTTTCTCTCTTTCTTTAGAGGTTTAAAGTTGTTTATCCTAGAGGTCTTGGTTTGGCTTATTCCTAGTTATTTTATTTTTTTAGAGGCTATTATGATGGGCATGTGTCTATGGTCTCCTTCTCTGTATGTTTGCTGTTGGTTCACAGAAAAGTTATTGATCTGTGCTAAATGATTCCTAATCCTGCTACATTGCTGACTTTTCTTATCATTTGTGGTGATTTTTCTGGTAGATGTTTTGGAAGCTCTATACTATCGTGTCATCTGAAGATGGGGATAGTTTTACTTCTTTCCCTATTTGTATCCCTTTAATTTTGTTCTTTAACCTTATTGTTCAAGATAGTTATTTTAAACACAATATTAAAAAGGAATGGGAATAGTGGATATCCATGTTTCATTCCAGACTTAAGTTGGATTGCTTCAAACTTTTCTTCATTTAGGATGATGTTGGCTGCAGGTTTCTTGTGTATATCTATTATGTTGAGAAATGTTCCCTCTAGTCCTACAATTTCTAGGACTTTTGTTATGAAGGCACATTGGCTTTTGTCAAAGGCTTTTTCTGTATCTATTGAGGTGATGACATGAGTTTGTATTTAAGTCCATTTCTGTAGTTTATTACATTTATTGATTTGCATATATTAAACCATCCCACATTTCAGGGATAAAGCCACCTTGGTCTGTATTCTGCTTGCAAATATTTTGTTGAGTAATTTTGAGTCTACACTCATCATGGATATTGACATGTTGTTTTCTTTTTTTTTTTTTTTTTCTTTCTTTTTTGTTGTTGTTGTATCTTTATGGCTTAGGTATTAAAGTAATAGTGTCTTCATAGGAATTTGAGTATGATCCTTCCCTCTCCCTCTCCCTCTCCCTCTCCCTCCCTCTCCCTCTCCCCCTCCCCCTCCCCCTCCCCCTCCCCTCCCCCTCCCCCTCCCCCCCCCCTCCCCCTCCCCCTCCCCTCCCCTCCCCCTCTCCCTCTCCCTCTCCCCCTCCCCCCTCCCCCTCCTCCCCCTGTCCCTCTCCATTCCCCTCTCCCCCTCTTAATAATTTTTGAATGATTGGCTGTATTCATATTTGAATATCTGGTAGAATTCTTCTGTAAATCCATCTGGCCTTGAACCTTTTTTAAAAATCCCTGAATGCTCTTTATTAAAGGCTAAGATGTGTTTCTTGTAGACAACAAATAGACTTTTTTCTCAATATGTTCAGTCTGCCTGTATCTTTTGATTTGAGAATTGAGGTCAATGATATTTAAAGTTATGACTGAAATGTGTGCATTAATTGAAATCATAATGTTGTTGGGTTTGGTGGTGGTATTTTGTGTCTTCCATATTATAGTTTCATATGTCTTTCCACATTCACTTTGCTATGCTTATTCTTTGCTTCAGCCCCCCAATAACACTTCCTGCATTTTCTTTAGGTTTGGTATGCTGAATGTCAATTTTTTGTGCTGTTTATATAATGGGAAAGTTTTCGTTCTCCTTCAATTACATGGTGTAGTTTTGCTGTGTGGCTATCATAGTCTTTTAGGCCTTGGGATACTTTTCTGACTTTGAAAGTTTCCACTGAGAAATCAAATATCATTCTGGTAGTTTTCCTTTATATATGGCTTGTGTTTTTCTCTTGCAGCTTTCATAGACTTTTGTCTTAGTCTTTACAAACTTCATGACCAAGAAGCAAGTTGGGGAAGAAAGAGTTTCTTCAGCTTACACTTCCACATTGCTGTTCATCGCCAAAGGAAGTCAGGACTGGAACTCAAGCAGGTCAGGAAGCAAGAGCTGATACAGAGGCCATGGAGGAATGTTTCTTACTGGCTTGCTTCCCCTGGCTTGCTCAGCTTGCTTTCTTATAGAACCCAGGACTACCAGCCAGGGACTACCACCCACAATGGACTCTTGCCCCTTGATCACTAATTGAGAAAATGCCTTACAGCTGGATCTCATGGAGGCATTTCCTCAACTGAAGCTCCTTTCTCTGTGATAACTCCAGCTTGTGTCAAGTTGATACACAAAACCAGCCAGTACAAATGACCCCTTGTCAACTTGACACACAAACACATCTCTATTAATTCTCAACCTTTACTTTCTTATTCATCTCCAAGATCTAAATAACTTTAAAAGTCCCACAGTCTTTGCAAATTCTTACATATTAAAATTTCAATCTCTTTAAATATCCAATCTCTTTTAAAATTCAAAGTCTTTTTACAATTAAAAGTCTCTTAACTGTGGACTCACTAAAATATTTTCTTCCTTCAAGAGGGAAAAATATCAGGGCACAGTCACAATCTAAAGCAAAATCAAACTCCAACTATCCAATGTCTGGGATCCACTCACGGTCTTCTGGACTCCTCCAAAGGCTTGGGTCACTTCTCCAGCTCTGCCGTTTATAGCACCTTGTATTCTAGACTCCAGCTGCCTGTACTTCACTGCTGCTGCTATTCTGGGTGGTCATCTCATGGTACTGACATCTCCAAAACACTGCTGTCTTCCATTGCAACTAGGCTTCACCAATAGCCTCTCATAGGCTCTCTTCATGGTGCCAAGTCTCAACTCCTTTGCATGACCCTTTCAGTCCTGGGCCATCAATTGCAACTGAGGCTGTACCTTCTTCACCAATGGCCTTCCTCAGCCTCTTACAGTGCTGAGCCTCAGCTGCTCTTCATGACCCCTTCATGCCTTCAAAACCAGTACCACTTGGGTGATTCTTACACATTACCAAGTCCAGCCATAGCACAAGGTACAACCTTGGCTATCTATGGAACACAGCCTCTGTGCTCTAAGAAAACACTTCCCAGATGATTTCACCTCAGTGATGCTGGTATCTTCTTAATCACCACTAATTTCTTAGCTCCAGCTAACCAGCATCAATAGTCCCAGTAATGCAAAAGTTTGCTTTAGTAGTTCTGGTATCTTGTTAATGACAACGGATTCTTCAGCCCCAGATAACCAAAACCACAGAATCTTCACAATCAAAACAGCAATGGTTCTGATAAGAGTCTTTAATCTTCCTTCTGAAATTTCACAAGCCAGGCCTCCATCTTCTGCACTGTTCTCAACATTATCTTCCAAGCTCCTACAGAACATCCCACAGAGCTCTTAATATCCCAATGGCTCTTCTAGCTCAAAGTTCCAAAGTCCTTCCACAGTCCTCCCCAAAACATTATCAGGTTGTCCCACTATGCTGGAACCAACTTGTCTTAGTCAGGGTTTCTATCCTTGCACAAACATCATGACCAATAAGCAAGTTGGGGAGGAAAGAGTTTATTCAGCTTACACTTTCACACTGCTGTTCATTGCCAAAGGAAGTTAGGACTGGAACTCAAGCAGGTCAGGAAGTAAGAGCTGATACAGAGGCCATGGAGGGATGTTTCTTACTGGCTTGCTTCCCCTGGCTTGCTCAGCTTGCTTTCTTATAGAACCCAGGACTACCAGCCCAGGGATGGCACCACCACAATGGGCTCTTGCCCCTTGATCACTAATTGAGAAAATGCCTTACAGCTGGATCTCATGGAGGCATTTCCTCAACTGAAGCTCCTTTCTCTGTGATAACTCCAGCTTGTGTCAAGTTGACACACAAAATCAACCAGCACAACTTTCTTTGTTATATATACTTAGTGTTTGGACTATGATATGATATAGGGATATTCTTAGCTGGTCTTGTCTATTTTGTGTTCTGTGTGCTTCCTGAATCTATATAGGTATGTTTTTCTCTAGTTTGGGAAAGTTTTCTTCTTTGATCTTATTGATGATCATGGTCTTGGAATTCTTCTACCTTATCTATGCTTATAATTTAAATATTTAGTTTTTTACATACTATTCCACATTTCTTGCTTTATTTTATTTTGTTTTGTTTATTGCTTATTTTGTCTGCCTTCAAGTTCAGAGGCCAATTAACTCTGTTTTATAATTTTACACTTTTCTCTTTCACCACCGCATCCGCAGTATCTAACACAATGCCTGGCACACCTAACGAAGGTACACCTTGCACATGGGATGGGCCCTAATGTCAGTAAATAAAGTCTAAATTATGCATCAATCTTATTTTGAGTACTGCTTTAGAATGGTATCATAGTGCAGAATTGCATCCTTTTCTCAGAAAATGTAGTATTGTTGGCCTTCTGTCTAGAGTTCTTTTTATTTGATCCCAAGATTTCTTGACCTGCACTTACAGTTTGTCATTCTATATGAACCTCTGCCCCACCCCCCACCCCCGTCTCCATCTCTTTAAACCAAAGAATGGCACAGCAAAGTGAGATGTTCACAGCAGGAGACAGAGCCCATTCATGCCTCTCATCTCACACTCAATCGGACACATATTAACTGAGCATAATGATGGCAAGATTTGCCCGTACTATTTAAACAATTTTCTCTTGGTGTAATATAGCTGAATTCATGTAAGTGAACTATGCCTATGAATGCCAATGTCATGTACAATCAAAAAGTTTCTTTGCATGAATGACTTAATTAATTAATGGTGTTCTCTCTACTTGAACATCTTTCTTTTGTCTCTGCATATCAAAACTCTATACATTTTTCACAGCTGAGCTGATGACCCACTTATCCCCCAGCAGGCTAATTATTTCATTTATTATGTGTCTACTCTGCAGCAGACAATGCAAAACACCTTCTCTGCATTTCTCTCGCCAATCTACACAGCAATCCTAAAAGATAGGAATACTGGGTATTTCTCCAGGTTTAAGGACGAAAGCATGGAAATTTAGAGAGCTTAAGCATATTCCGCACAGTAGGTATCAGCTACCTTGTTCAGTATTGCCTCCTACTTTAACAAACAGTATGTGGCATATAACACATGCTCAACAAATAACTGTTGACTAACTAGAAATGTTTTCTGATTCCAACATTATGTGCTTAGTTCCTACGCCAGGGCTTAACCTGTTTCAGCTTATGTCCCTGAAGATGCTTTTCTTACTATATCATTTGCATATTGGTAACAGACAATAATGTATGTATTATAGGTATTTTTTAAATTATATTATAAAAATTTCAGGTATTTTATGTTTCCTTAAGGAATATG